>JARQOC010000003.1:424693787-424826581 GCA_033576535.1 Allobates femoralis
AGCTCCAATGTTTAGGCACACAGGGACCCAGGGCCGGATTGGGACCAAAAAGCAGCCCTGGAAGACAAGTCCCACCAGCCCACATACTATATCACCCATCAGCCCCGATCAGTGAATTTTGCTTTTACATTATCGTGGCCCTCACCACTTTCTCAAAGAAGTTATCTGAAAATCTACATGTGAATGGTGCAGCAGAGGGAATAATCAACCACAGCTCCATTTACATGGTGATCTTCAAAGCCACGTTTCCTGGGATTGTGGGGTCCCAGCGGTTAAATCCAGAGCGAAGGAAAGTCATCACCTGTATAGAAGAGACGTGATGACTCCATATTGGGGATAATTAATTTAAACAACAGTTAAATGCTTAAATTCACAAAGTCCAATACCACCTCTCTGACAACAGGACAGGAGAAGAGGTACTGTGGAGTGTTTATATACAGAATAATACAGATATTGAGGATTACACCCAGTATACAGGACAGGAGGAGTGGTACTGTGCAGTGTATATATACAGAATAATACAGATACTGAGGATTACACCCAGTATACAGGACAGGAGAAGTGGTACTGTGCAGTGTATATATACAGAATAATACAGATCCTGAGGATTACATCCAGTATACAGGACAGGAGAAGTGGTACTGTGCAGTGTATATATACAGAATAATACAGATACTGAGGATTACACCCAGTATACAGCACAGGAGAAGTGGTACTGTGCAGTGTATATATACAGAATAATACAGATATTGAGGATTACACCCAGTATACAGGACAGGAGGAGTGGTACTGTGCAGTGTATATATACAGAATAATACAGATACTGAGGATTACACCCAGTATACAGGACAGGAGAAGTGGTACTGTGCAGTGTATATATATACAGAATAATACAGATCCTGAGGATTACATCCAGTGTATACAGGACAGGAGAGGTGGTACTGTGCAGTGTATATACTGAGGATTACACCCAGTATACAGGACAGGAGAAGTGGTACTGTGCAGTGTATATATACAGAATAATACAGATACTGAGGATTACACCCAGTATACAGGACAGGAGAAGTGGTACTGTGCAGTGTATATATACAGAATAATACAGATACTGAGGATTACACCCAGTATACAGGACAGGAGAAGTGGTACTGTGCAGGGTATATATACAGAATAATATAGACACTGAGGATTACACCCAGTATACGGGACAGAAGAAGTGGTACTGTGCAGTGTATATATACAGAATAATATAGACACTGAGGATTACACCCAGTATACAGGACAGGAGAAGTGGTACGGTGCAGTATATATATATACAGAATAATACAGATACTGAGGATTACACCCAGTATACAGGACAGGAGAAGTAGTACTGTGCAGTGTATATATACAGAATAATACAAATACTGAGGATTACACCCAGTATACGGGACAGGATAAATAGTACTGTGAAGTGTATATATACAGAATAATACAGATACTGAGGATTACACCCACTATACAGGACAGGAGAAGTGGTACTGTGCAGTGTATATATACAGAATAATACAAATACTGAGGATTACACCCAGTATACGGGACAGGAGAAGTGGTACTGTGCAGTGTATATATACAGAATAATACAGATACTGAGGATTACACCCAGTATACAGGACAGGAGAAGTGGTACTGTGCCTACTGCCCCTCTGTTCCCCTGTTTCTGTCCTTCTGTCCCTCTGTCCCCGTTTCTGTCCTTCTGCCTCTCTGTCCTCTTCGCTTCCATCCCCCTGCACCTCTGTCCTCTTCTCCTCCGTCCCCCTGCGCCTCTGTCCTCTTCTCCTCCGTCCCCCTGCGCCTCTGTCCTCTTCTCCTCCGTCCCCCTGCGCCTCTGTCCTCCTCTCCTCCGTCCCCCTGCGCCTCTGTCCTCCTCTCCTCCATCCCCCTGCGCCTCTGTCCTCTTCTCCTTCGTCCCCCTGGGCCTCTGTCCTCTTCTCCTCCGACCCCCTGCGCCTCTGTCCTCTTCTCCTCCGTCCCCCTGCGCCTCTGTCCTCCTCTCCTCCTTCCCCCTGCGCCTCTGTCCTCTTCTCCTCCATCCCCCTGCGCCTCTGTCCTCTTCTCCTCCGTCCCCCTGCGCCTCTGTCCTCTTCTCCTCCGTCCCCCTGCGCCTCTGTCCTCTTCTCCTCCGTCCCCCTGCGCCTCTGTCCTCCTCTCCTCCTTCCCCCTGCGCCTCTGTCCTCTTCTCCTCCGTCCCCCTGCACCTCTGTCCTCTTCTCCTTCGTCCCCCTGCGCCTCTGTCCTCTTCTCCTCCGTCGCCCTGCGCCTCTGTCCTCTTCTCCTCCGTCCCCTTGAGCCTCTGTCCTCTTCTCCTCCGTCCCCCTGCGCCTCTGTCCTCTTCTCCTTTGTCCCCCTGCGCCTCTGTCCTCTTCTCCTCCGTCCCCCTGCACCTCTGTCCTCTTCTCCTCCGTCCCCCTGCGCCTCTGTCTTCTTCTCCTCCTTCCCCCTGCGCCTCTGTCCTCTTCTCCTCCTTCCCCCTGCGCCTCTGCCCTCTTCTCCTCCTTCCCCCTGCGCCTCTGTACTCTTCTCCTCCTTCCCCTGCGCCTCTGTACTCTTCTCCTCCGTCCCCCTGCGCCTCTGTCCTCTTTGCCTTCATCCCCTCACATGGCCTCCAGACTGCTAGGGGGGGGGGTGCTAGCAGAGAGTTCTGCGGACCGGGGGGGGGTGGCGTTTGCAGACTCAGCGCGGCCGCCGTGCGTCTGCTGTAAGGAGGAGGAGAGGAGGGGCGGGCAGAGCTGCAGAACAGAAAGCCCCGTCCTCCCTCCTCTCCGGCCGACGCGGGCAAAGTGCCCAGGGGGCGGGCAAAGTGCCCCTCATGCCGGGGGGGGGCCCAGGGCAATCGCCACCCCTGCCCCCCCGCCAGCTACTGGGTGAGACGGAGGGGCGCAGCCGCAGGGACAGTAACCAACCACCCACGCCGCGCGTCCTCCTGACCTGATGACTGCAGGCGGGAATGCGCCCTGCACAAGATGGTGCCCTAGGCGATCGCCTAGGGTCGCCTAGCTGTCGTCCCGGCCCTGTACACTTATATGTATATATATATAACACATCCATATGTACTCACACATATCCATATATACACACACACATCCATATGTACACAAACATACAGTACACACACCTGTTGTATGTACACACATACAGTATACAGTACATACACACACATATACATGGAGAGGGAGGGAGATACATGGTCTTAAAGTGTTGTTCTGCTGCCTGGGTCACAGTTATCCATCCAGGACAGGACTCTGATCAGTGATCTGTCACTCTGCCTGTGAGATTGATGGCAGTGTTTTGACACTTCACAGATAGGAGGGGGTTCGGTGTGGGGGGGGGGAGGGGGCTCGCAGTGAAAGTTAAAACAACTGCCATAAGTCCTCTGTGGATGGAGACCGCAGCCACCAGACTTAATGCAGACATCTGCTCACTATGCAGTAACCTCCGGCCCGGAGGCAAAATACTCCCCCTTACCTGCCAGGATGAAGGAGCCCACTTAGGAGATGAAGCTGGACACGAAGGAGAGCTGACAGTGCAGGAACTGCATGGCCCCGGGCCCCCGGTTAGCAGCTTGTACAGCAGGCTGGGTCAGGGGGGCATACAGCAGCAGGAGCCGCTGAGGAGTTGAGGTGACATACTCCTCCTCCAAGAAGCGGCTGCAGGAACAGTGCCGGAAAGAAGCTCCTCTGCCGGAAATACCTCGGCGGCTACTGTGCAGCCCCCTGGCTGTGCCCGGCCGGCGGGCGCAGAAAGATTTAAAGGGGCCGACGACCTCTTAAAGGTAAAGACCGGCCGCAACGGCCCAATTCCCGTTCAGCCCACCGGGAATACTCCCGGTATGCCCTATGGCCAGTACGGGCCTGCAGGGACCCTCCAAACGCGATATGGTGTCCGCTAAAAATTTGAATGGAAAATCAGTCCAAATTGTTAGCAGACACCATGCCACGTTTGGAGAGGCCCTGTGTGCCTAAACATTGGAGCTCCCCCACACGTGACCCCATTTTGGAAACTAGACCCCCCAAGGAACTTATCTAGATGCATAGTGAGCACTTTGAACCCTCATGTGCTACACAAATTGATCTGTAAAAATATAAAAGTACTTTGTTTTTTACAAAACGTTTCTTTTAGCCTAAACTTTTTCATTATCACATGGGCAACATGATAAAATAGATCCTAAAATTTGTTGGGCAATTTCTTCTGAGTACACAGATACTTCATATGTGGTCATAAACCACTGTTTGGGCGCACGGCAGGGCTCAGAAGGGAAGGAGCGCCATTTCAATTTTTGAATGGAAAATTAGCTCCAAAAGTCAAATTGCGCTCCTTCCCTTCTGAGCCCTGCTGTGCGCCCAAACAGTGGTTTATGACCACATATGAGGTACCGGTGTACTCAGGAGAAATTGCCCAACAAATTTTATGATCCATTTTATCCTGTTGCCCATGTGAAAATGAAAGAATTGAGGCTAAAAGAACATTTTTGTTGGAAAAATTAAAATGTCAATTTTTTCCTTCCGCGTTGCTTTAGTTCCTGTGAAGCACCTGAAGGGTTAATAATCTTCTTGAATGTAGTTTTGAGTAACTTGAGGGGTGCAGTTTTTGGAATGGTGTCACTTTTGGGTGTTTTCTGTCATGTACACCCCTCAAAGGGACTTCAAATGTGATGTGGTCACTAAAAAAAATGGCTTTGTAAATTTTGCTGGAAAAATGAAAAATTGCTGATGAACTTTGAACCCTTATAACTTCCGAACAAAAAAATTATTTTTTTCCAAAATTGTGCTGATGTAAAGTAGACATGTGGCAAATGTTATTTATTAACTATTTTGAGTCACATAACTCTCTGCTTTAACAGAATAAAAATTAAAAATTTGAAAATTGCAAAATTTTTAACATTTTTGCAAAATTTTTGATTTTTTCACAAATAAACGCAAAAATTATTGACCTAAATTTAATACTATCATGAAGCCCAATATGTCACGAAAAAACAATCTCAGAATCGCTAGGATCCGTTGAAGCGTTCCAGAGATATTAACTCATAAAGGGACATGGTCAGAATTGTCAAAAATGGCCAGGTCAGTAAGGCTAAAATATCCTGGGTCATGAAGGGGTTAATTAATTTTTGGATGCTGAATCCAGAAATGATCTCAGTTTTTCTCTATCACGTCAAGTTTTTGAACTATAGGATTTTTGTCTTCTCAAAAATATGTAAACTACTGCACCTAAAAAGTTTTTGTTTTTTTTAAATAGTACAAATATGAACAAAAAATGAAATATATAAGAAATAGGCATGTCTCAGTTGTGACTACTCTTACAAGTTGCCACGTAGCTCTGTATGAGTTGAATTGTAATCAGATAACAAGTCTTCTTACACATATCAGTGCACTTGTGCTTCTCTGGCAGGTAAGTTGTGGAGGAAAAACTTGACGTGCTAGAAAAAAACTGACTGCATTTTTGGAATCAGCATGCCAATTTTAGTATAAATCAGCTCAAAAACCTAACTCAACAGAAATGTTTTTTCAAATTGTTCCCCAGTGTTATCTACAAGGTGAAAATACATCACTATCAGTTATGGTTAAAAGGATATCTGTGAACCCAAGTGGCAGTAATAGTAGAAGGGAAAAAAGCATAGGCCAGCAGAGATCAGAGGAAATACTGGTTCCCTACCTCAGATGGTGAAATGATACCTTTTGGGAATTAGATTATCTAGTGCAAAGTATGCAGAAATCTTAGATATGGCCAGTACTTGTCAAAGCGGTGTCAGGCACCGGTTCCTGGTAATATCTGTTACAAATCTATAGGAATAAAAAGAAAATATGTGATGTGACACAAGCATCAAGGTCCCATCCTGTAGCTGGGATTGAGATTTACCTTTAGATTCCACAGGTGGTGGGGCACATCAAAAGCAAAAGCAATCTATGGAGATAGCGAAAATTTGTGAGAGAAAAGCTAAAGAGGCCGGTTTGTTTACTACTTGGTGTGATAGGACAGTACAGACCTTATGGGAATAGAGGCAAAACTCAATGAAAGAAGAGGACCTGGGAAAAAAAGGGGAGATCAAATATAAGTATAGATGAGGTAAAAACAGCTTACGGGCAAGAAAACCGGAGCCCAGGGACCGGGGTTACCTTGTGTACCTTGTGGGCATCTCAGCGTTTGTCAGGGAGGATGTGTGGCGTCAGGGTGAAAAGCAGCGCTACTTAAGAGGAAGTGGGCGTGACGTTAGTGCGTCATATCCGATCCATGGGCCGCAAGGAAGTGCGGTGACACGCAAGCTGCGCGTACGCAGTGTAGTTTTGTGTTTGCACATGCGCAGCAATTTATCATGACAGCTATCCATAAGAGAGGTGCTTGAAGTGTCAGAAGTCGATTTTTGATATGGCAGGAGTGCGATTCTCATTTCTAGGTGCAGTGTGAGCTATCCAAGTTGGTCAAATTCAGTAGTGCATCTATAAGATATGGAGGAACAAATTAATAAAAAACATAACAGTAGTTACAAAAGCAGAGTTACATGACATGTCAAACTAAAGCAGATTATATGCAAGCACATTTAATCAACTGGTTAGTCATAAGTACAGGCTGATTTTCAAAGGAACCATCCCTTCTTTATAGTACTTCACATATGTCATAGGTACGATGTCATGATCATCAGTCACAGAGGTTATGGAGCGCATCTATGTTGGACACAATTTAGGTGATCACAATTATAAGGCTATATAGCAGGTTATCACCATAAAATGAAAAGTTTACAAAGAAGAATCAAGTAATATAAAAGGATCAAACCATAATCTATGTGACACATAGCTCATACGTTTTTTATAAAAGGGGGGTTACCAATGTTATATAAAGGTTTCGTACTCGCGATTTAGCCCCAAGGGCTCTAGGGTCTGGAGGATATGGATCCAATAGGCCTCCCGCATTTTCAGCTTCTGGATCTGATCACCTCCTCGTCTCAGGGGAGGAACGCTTTCGATTACTTGAAATTGTAATTGCGATACGTTGTGGTTTTGTTGGATAAAGTGATATGGGACCGGTAATAACGTATTTTTGCATCGGATGGTCGATCCATGTTTGCTTACGCGGTCAAGTATATGCTGGATGGTCTCACCAATATATACATGACCGCAAGGGCATTTGACAAGGTACACAACGAATGTGGAATCACAAGTGAAGAATCCCTTAATGGGAAAACGTTTGCCTGTGCGGGGATGTAAGAAAGATTCACCTTTTATCACATTGTGGCATTGATTACAGCCCAAACAAGGGAAGGTTCCCTTTCAAGGTGTTTGTAAGGTTGTCTGGTATGGTACTGTCAAGCCCACTGGGACCGGGGTACTCGGTACCGGACCGGGTCACTGCTGGGGATGTGACGGAGGTCCTGGTCCAGACCGGGTCCCGGGCCCACACAAAGGGGGAATATGTACAAGGGATAAATGTTTGTCGTGACGCCACCCATGGTGTGTGGTCAGTAATGGGACCACCGCTGCGGCAGAACCTCCGGGGACGATGTTAGGCAGCTGTAGATGGAATAGCTCTCCGCGGGTAGAGCTGGGTTCCCCGGAACAGTAATGGTGAAAGTGTATGATGGTTGGTTGTAATAAGTGCAGTTCACTTACTTTCCTGCTGCTGCAGCCTTCTTCCAGCCAGTGCCCAGAGCTGACAGGCTGTGGCTCTCCAGGTGGGAACACTCTGCTGTCCTGCTAGAAGGAATCATTCATGGGCAAGGGAGCAAAGTGATTATAAAGTTCTGTCTGCAGATAATCATACAAGGGAGTCAGAAGCAGGGTTCACTGTGCAGTTCTCTCAGTACAACAGTTACAGTTACAGTTCAGTTCTTACACGGGTTACAGACTTTCCACTCCGGGTTCCTTTCTACTCCCTGCAGCCAGGTTGTTACTCTGTGACCCCTCACTCCCTCTGTCGTCCTTTCCAGGCTTTGTTCTCTGTCTCCGTGTGTGTCTCGGGAAAGTGTAGCGGTAGCTCGGACCCCTTTGGGTCCTCGTGGTCGCCACTGAGCTGCCTGTCCTTTGAGTGGGAACTCCAACCTAGAATTGGAACTCCCCATCGGTGAATCTGGGGAAACCGGGTAAATCTTCGGTCCCCTTCAGAGCCGACACTCTGCTCTCTGCCTAAACTCCAATAGTCCTCTCCCGCAAGGTACTATCAGGCTCCCTCCTGACCCGTGTGACTCTGGTTTCAATATGGAAGGCTACTTCGCCGGTAGTTGGTCGTTTCAGCTGTGTTCAGTGTCACTGATCTGCCTCTTTCCTCACACTCCTGGGGTGCTGGCTATGGCTGTGCTTTCTCTCTGTGGTTTCACTGGCACTTCGGATTCTGCATCCCATCAGCCCCACTCCTCCAGAACGTGTGCTTCTGTCTTTGCTTCTCAGCCTACCTCGACCTACTAACTCCTTCCTCCTCCCCTTCCTCTATTTCTACCGTCTGTCACCTGACCTACATTCTGTCCCACCCACTGTCCTCTAAACCCACCACCCCTTGCCCGCCTAGAGTTCCGGGCTCCGGGTTGGGTGCTGCCCCCTAGTTGTGTGTGGGATGTCTGTGAGGGTGTTTGTGTAAACTGTCTTCCTTCCTACCTGGCTGCAGTTCCCTAAGAGGCCTCCTGGTCGCAGGGGCACCACAGTACCCTCTTGTTGGTACCTATATCTGCTCGAACTGCTGTCTGCTTAATGTTAGGAGCCCTTTTATGACAAAATCATGGTCTGTTACCAAATTCTGGGATATCTGGGTAACTAGCTTGGAGTAATTGCCAGTGTTTCAGAATAGCACCCTGTATGAGGGTGTTGAAGGGATGATGTGTAGATACAAAGGGTATTCGTGGGCCCGTAGGAGTGACCTCACTCATAGGTCTCCGCCTGCCCTCAGAAATGTGTTCAGGATATCCTCGGTCTTGGAATTTGGTGGCCATATCAATATTGCTCTGGTTTCAGGGTCTGAGACTATCCGGTCAATCCTGACATGTTGTGATCTTGGTAGGGATAGTTTAATATGACGTGGATGGCTGCTGCTGTAATGTAATACGCTATTTCACTCAGTCGGTTTTACATAAAGATCTGTTAGTCAGAGTCCCAGTCGTGTCGATCATGACCATGGTGTCCAAAAAATTAATTTGTAGTTTGTCATGTATTGTGAATGTCAGATTGGGGATCAGAGAGTTGATGTCCTGAAAAAAGAAGTACAGTAGTGACTCGGTCCCTTTCCAAATGAGAAAATTATCATTGATATAACGGCGCCAAATAAGGACATGTTCCGTTACAATCAGATGATTCTGAATGTAGTCATGCTCAAATTTATGAGCGTGAGCCGTGAGCAGCAGACCCGCAATATGCTGCAGCACCTGATCTTGCACATTCGTCACATCGTGTGAGAGAGTCTGCTTGAGGTGTGCAAAAACTGTAGCAGCATCCATAATGTATCCTGACAAAGTATAGGCTGGTGATTGTCACACACAGAGCCCAAGTTGATGGGTGAAGTGACTATTTGAAGGAGATGGGAGTGGTCACACCTGAACAGATCACCAATTAACTAGCTAGCAGCAGAACTGATATTAACCTATAGTGTGCCAAAAGAAATTAACTACATTTACTATCCAGAGTCTCCCAAGACAAACAGACTCTGGGCACAAACTTGTCACGAGTCTCCAAGGCACAGGAGACCAACGTGACAAAAGTCTTTAGGGGGATTTACAAGGCCTTAGCCATAAATATCCTAAAAATGTACTTATGCCCAGCAATCAACAAAAGCATGTTTTTAAAACATGCAGTCATTTCCTAGATTCTCCGACAAGGGCAGTCTCGCATAAAATGTTTAAACAAAAGTTAGGCACTACTGATTCTAGGTGGAGGGGTGCACGAGTAAGTAGGTTTCCAAACCGTCATATAAACTAGTAATGAACAAGGCACTCCGAATTGAATACAGTTTGCGATGGGAGCCAGACAGCGGTGGACACCGTGCTATTAAAGACAAATCCAAAGGACTAGATCCATATGAAGCAACATTTGTTGCCCATACTTATGCCCCATCACAAACAGTGCTCATTTTGCCGAAGGTGTTTTACGCCAAAACTTTTTTGCACTTAAAAAAATCAATTAAAAAAATCGCAAAATTTATTCAACTTAGGAGTGCCTTGTTCATTACTAGTCGCATAAAATGTTTAACTGATGTGCAGAGAAGGCACAATCTTTGGTTATTTAAGGGCCCTTTCACATCAGCGTTTTTTTCAAATCGCGGCAGATGCGGTGAAAAAAACGCATCTGCCGCGATTACCGCATACCGGCTGCGGTAAACGCCATACAAGGTATAGGCGGACTTGCGGCAGGTGCGGCAAGTGCGGTTTTGGCACTTGCGGCAGGTGCGGCCGCGAAAAACAAACGCGGCTGACCGTTGTTTTTTTCGTGGCCGCACCTGCCGCAAGTGCCAAAACCGCACTTGCCGCACCTGTCGCAAGTCCGCCTATACCTTGTATGGCGTTTACCACAACCGCGCCGCAACCGTGCCGCAAGTGCAGCCGGTATGCGGTAATCGCGGCAGATGCGGTTTTTTCACCACATCTGCCGCGATTTGAAAAAACCGCTGATGTGAAAGCATCCTTAGGGAGACAAAGATTAAGGCAATTCTGGAGAAGACAGTACTCTCCTAGAAGAGGCTTTATCATGTAGCCAATCTCATCTCCTTCTGTCCAGGTGCACGAGAAGAGTCATGGCAGCCTTCAGACTTTGAGGTGGCGAATGGTGTACCAACATGTCTTCTAACAGTCCATCCAAATACATGTTCCACAAGAAAGCATCATTCAAACCCTCCTCAATAGACCACCACTTGAATTGAGAACACTATTACTCAGCAAGAAGTCTGCTATGAACCAATGCTCTGAGGTTTGACTCTGCAATGGCGGCTGTGTCTGCTTCATAATAAATGAGTCCCAGTGACCGAAAAAAATCCTCAATAGAGTTAGGAGCTGGGAAATCATCCATGAAGGCAAAGGCCCATGTCTAGGGGATCTCCATATAAGAAAAGAAATAACCAGCCCCACCAGAGATCTCTCATCCCCCAAATAAATGGGTCTGAGTTGAAAATATAATTTGTCACTTTCATGTAAATTGAAAACTTGGTAACGGTCACCTGAAAAAAAAAAATCTGGCAATGAAACCTTAGGCTCAGTGGATGCCTGATCCCCAACCCCAGGGTTTGGTGTAGGGGGTTATAGGAGCAACTTCATGGGGGTGGGTGCTACCGAATTTAACTGAGCCAGAGTTTGAGCATGATGCCCTACTGTGGCATCCAAATCCTGAAACATACTCAGCAGATTCTGCATCTGCTTCCCCAACTACCTGGCTGGATCCATTCAATCTGGGCTGATTATTATGTAAAGCTGGGTAGTGGGGAAATGACCTGCTGCAAGTCAGCAAGGTCAGTGTGCTGGTCACACTTTGCACTTGCCGTGCTACTGCACACCCTTGAGGGCCAGGGTACTATTCTCCCGGTTGCGGTAAGTGGGGACTTTGGCAAAGCCCTTCCCAGGTGGCAGGAGCACCGTGGCTAGTGACCAGGCACATTAGCAGCAACAGCCAAGTCGGACACACCAGAACAAAAAAAAAAACAGTGCACACCACAACTAACCAATGGAAACTGAGGCAAGCCAAGATCAGAGACCATAGCAAGAATCACCTCAGAAGCACAAATACACTAACCTCTACAACCTAAGAGAACTGAAATAATCAGCAACACACAAAGCGGTTATCTGCCTCCTAGCAGTCACTTGACATCACTGAGGCAACACCCGATCTCCACCCTCAGTCCACAGTAGAGATGAGCAAACACCTGAGTGTTCGATTTTGATTTGGTTTGCTGAATGTAAGGTGTGCGACGAATTGTTCAACAAACAGTTCGCCTAACATTCCAAGCCCCATTGAAATCAATGACAGGCGATATGAAACACATAGAAAACAACTTCAAAGTTGTCCAAAAGCTGACAAACTGCTCATATTAGTGTCAGACACCAGGAAAAGGGACAACAATCCACCTAGAGTAAAAATAGTGTAATGGCATAGAATGGGTGAATGAGACATGGTCTGTGCCAGCCTGAACACTCTTCAAAATCAATTCAAATGTAAGTGAATATGAAGTGGCTCATATTCACTTACATTTCAGAGGTGGAGAAACTCAGTTTGAATTGACAGATGGATGAGTCACAGATGAAAAGTGGTAGCAGTTTTCTACATTAAGCAAAAAGAGGAGGAGTAAAATGAGGATGAGTTACAGAAGTAGGCATTACAGTCAGGAGCCCTGCTCAAGGAATACACCACACAGCAGAGAGACCCTAACAAGAGTCCCCACTTTTCCAAAAATTAAAGGGATCCTGTCACCCCCAAAACACCTCAAAACCTATTAAAAGCTGTCCCTAGAGCATAGTAACACTTACCCTACACTACTTTTAGCTCCTAAATGCAGCAAGTGACATTGAAGAAAAATGTTATTATAGTACCTCATTATGGATGATAATGAGTGACTATG
This sequence comes from Allobates femoralis, assembly GCA_033576535.1. Classification (NCBI taxonomy): domain Eukaryota; kingdom Metazoa; phylum Chordata; class Amphibia; order Anura; family Aromobatidae; genus Allobates; species Allobates femoralis. The sequence goes on from JARQOC010000003.1 coordinate 424,706,337, forward strand.
CTATTCATAGTCACCCTGGCAGGCGCTCCCTCTTCATGTTATCACGCCTCCATAGGCGTGATCTTGTAATCATATTAAAATGCGCGCCTCCCCGCCGCTCTGTGGTATCTCTGCCGGCCTGTAGTGGGGCTGGGTGACGCGATTCGCGTCATTTCCGGCGCCGGGTGACGTATTTACACCCGCGCCGCTGTTGGCTTCAAGATCCGCACTGCGCATGCACATGCGCATGCGCAGTGCGCGTTTTGAAGCTAACAGAGCGGCGCGGGTGTATACGTCACCCGGCGCCGGAAATGACGCGAATCGCGTCACCCAGCCCCACTACAGGCCGGCAGAGATACCACAGAGCGGCGGGGAGGCGCGCATTTTAATATGATTACAAGATCACGCCTATGGAGGCGTGATAACATGAAGAGGGAGCGCCTGCCAGGGTGACTATGAATAGCATAGTCACTCATTATCATCCATAATGAGGTACTATAATAACATTTTTCTTCAATGTCACTTGCTGCATTTAGGAGCTAAAAGTAGTGTAGGGTAAGTGTTACTATGCTCTAGGGACAGCTTTTAATAGGTTTTGAGGTGTTTTGGGGGTGACAGGATCCCTTTAAGCACAGCCACCACTAAAGTGGCAACAATAACTTCAGAGTACAAATATTGTAATGTGGAGCTTAATGCACCACACTGAAAAGTACACCAGCGCCTAGTCTCCCAATTCTGACAATGGGGTGGAAAAGGTCTTGGAAATCCATGACTTGTTCATCTTGATAAACATTAGGCATTCTACACTCTTGGTAGACAGTCATATGCACTTATCCATCAGGACACCACCAGCAGTGCTAATGACATGTCCAGAGAGAACGCTGGCTGCCGGGTACGACAACATCTCCAAGACATGAGTGGCGAGCTCAGGGCACTTTTCCAGTTTTGAAGCCCAAAATGCGTAAGGGTCCAGTTCCATAGTCATAGTATCGATATTGAGCTGTAGATACTCCTGCACCATTGTCTCTAGGCGTTGACTACATGTCAGACATGTCCTTTCTTCTGTCATTGCAAAGGACAGTCTGAAAAAACAGTCAAACAACTCACAGAAATTACTGGCAACAGAGAAACTGCTTCACTTTCTGTATAGAGCTTAGTGTTATTGTGTGTTTTACGTTGATAGTGACATTACTCTGTGAAGGTCGTGGTCTTTGTTTTTGGTTATCCAGGGTTCCCATATAGCCCTGAAGAGGTCCATGGTGTCATTTCTGGTTGCCTCTATTTTCTCGAAGAGCATTATGGAGTGGATACGGTGCTTTACTTGCTCTAGTGATAGCAAATCCGTGTTCCATTGTTTGGCAATGTGGTTTTTGGTGGCCATGGTTATGTAGGTGAGTAGCCGATATGCTTTGTTACTCACATTAGGTGGTTTGTCCCCAAACAGTAGTGCTGGTGGAGTGAGTGTGAGTTTGTCATCTAGAGTGAAGTCGATTAACTTTATGATGTCATTCCAAAGGGATTTTACGATGGGGCATGTCCACCATGTATGGAGTGTGTCCCCTACTGTGCCACAGCCTCTGAAGCATCTGTCAGGCTTGGAGCTGTATATGTTGTGTAGGAGGCTGGGGACACGGTGCGTCCTGTGGAGAAGCTTAAAGGACGTTTCCGTTAGTGATACCTGATGGCTTCCCTTCATGATGCTTTCGTGACATCTGTACCATTTTTCTGGTGTGAGCGTGATTCCCAGGTCTAGTTCCCATTGCTCCATAGCTTTTAGCTTATGACTATCCTTTGGGTGGTTAAGCGTGGTGTATATTTGGGATATTGATCCTTTTCCCAGGGGGTCATGCATGCATTTGAGTTCAAATGCTGTCAATTTTGGGTGTGTTATAGTTTTGAGTATGGAATGTATGAAGTGGTATATTTGCTCTAGTCTGATGGTTTCTGTGGGTGGGATTTTATATCTTGCAATGAGTGCGTGCTTGGGCATAAGCGTCGAGTGGTTAAGGAGATGTTGTAGTCTGCGTACATTGTTTTGTTCCCACCATGTGTGGTTTTTGGAGGAGACCTCTGGTTGAAACATTGGGTTGTTAAATAGCTCCAATAGTGGTGGCAGGTGGAATTGGAGAGAGTATTGGAATCTTATGGATCTCCATAGTTGTAGGGTGTGGAGGGTGTATGGTGAGTACGTATTTAAATTTTTTGGTAGAGTCCCCGGGGCCCAGAGGAGACCTCTCAAGGTGTATGGGGCTAGTTGTGAGTTCTCTATGTGAATCCATAGGAGAGTGTTCTGCTCTTTATGTATTGTTGACATTTGTGCTGCCCTGTAGTAGTGTATGAAGTTTGGCAGCAATACACCTCCTTTTGCTTTGTGTTTATGTAAAGTGTGGATGGATATGCATGGTCCCTTATGCTTGATTCCATATGAATAGGTTGATTTGGGAGTGTATCGTTTTGAATATGGACTTTGGTATTGATAGTGAGCGGAAGAGATATAGGAATTGGGATAGTGTGACCATCTTTATCGTGTGAACTCTCCCTAAAAAGGAGAGTGTTGGAGTTGACCATTTGTTTAGATTCTGTTCTAGTTTTTGCAATATGGGGCTGTAGTTATATTTGTATAGGGTGTTTTTATGTGATGTTAGGTTGGTTCCAAGATAGGGAATGTAGTGATCTTTGTGTGTAAACTTAAAGTTGTATAGAATTCGGTTTCGGTCATTGGCTGGGGTGTTAATAAACATTATTTCTGATTTATCCACGTTTACTTTCAGTCCTGAAATCTCCTCGAATTGTTTGAGGGTGGCTATCAAGTTTGGAAGCGATATGTGGGGGTTCCTTAGGGTCAGTGGTAGGTCGTCTGCGAAGAGGCTTACTTTATAGGTGTGTTTCCCTATTTTTGGGCCTGTGATATCTGGATGGGATCGTATCTTTTGGGCTAGGGGTTCCATGATCATAGCGAATAAGGCCGGTGATAGGGGGCATCCCTGCCTCGTGCTTCTTTTTATGAGTATTGGTTTCGGAGAGGTGGATTGGAGTTTTAGGTATGCGATCGGGTTGTTGTAGAGGAGTTTAAAGGCGTTTATCAATGGTTGAGGTAACCCCAATCTGTTCAGAACTTGGAATAGGTATGGCCATGCAACTGAGTCAAAGGCTTTTTCTATGTCTAGAGCCAGGACAATTAGGGGTGAGTTGGATTTGATGGCATTGTGTATTATATTAAGGTTCCTACGTATGTTGTCTGGTGCTTGTCTCGATGATATGAAACCCACTTGGTTTTTGTGTATAAGGTTAGGGAGGCAGGTATTTATTCTGTTGGTTAGTATGGCAGTGAAGATTTTAAGGTCTATATTTAATAGGGAGATGGGCCTATAGTTCTTGATGAGTAGTGGGTCTTTTTTTGGTTTTGGGATGACAGCAATATGTGAGGTGTAAAATTCTTGGGGCGTGGTTTGTCCTGAGAGTAAGTTGTTGCAATATGTGCTGTGAGGTAGCGACCCTGGGGAACCCACTTGGCACGGGGAAATGACATCAGCGACTACATTGTAACGGAACATAACAGCGGATTTATTGTTTTTCTGTCATAAACCGCTTTCATCACATAACACTGTATTTACATTTTCATATGACATAACGTACACATTAGTACATCACATGACATTACATTACATTCACATGAGAATCAACGGGACCATATCATGACCTATTGTCGGTCCCAATGGCGTTTACCTCCACCTGACACCCTGACAGGGATCATTCCCCATCCTATTGCACACGAGTCATCACACATGGCACTTTTTCATGAACCATTATGACTCGCGCATGACACAGCATTCATGGCATTTTTACATAAACCAATATGCTATATACTCAGGGCCCACAATAGTAACAGGAACCCTGTCACTCAGTACACACAAGACCACCACGGATCCACTGGGATCCAGGACACTAACATCTGGATCAATGGGACCATATCATGACTCACTCAGTCAGTCCCAAAGTCGACTGTGACCGCCTGACCCTTGAACCGTACTCGGTCTCTCACACCACACATCTGACCGCCTGGCCCTTGAGCCATCCTCAGTCCTCATCACACCGCACATCTGACCGCCTGGCCCTTGAGCCGTCCTCGATCCTGGAAACTGGCTGGCATGTACGCATCTTTGTGCCACCGGCATGGAGCTGGCAGGCTCCCTTCACTTCCCCCACCGGGGACGGATCACTTCCAGTATATCCTCACATGGCAGTGGTCTGGACTGCTCTGATTCTCATCGTCCTCTCTCATTCAGACACCTGGCAGGTTCTTTATCCAAGCTGCCTCACCCACAGCTGCAACACAGTGAGTCAATCAGCACATCTCATTCACACAAAGACCTGAGATGTGATTAACCCGTTGTGCACCATTCAGGTTTAGCCCAGCAAAACACTCATATACACAGGTTCAGCCGTTCATTAGTCTCATGAATCTCGCAGATCTTTAGCACTCACACTCAGCTGTTTTACTCAGCTCATGAAAACCTTTCAGCTGTTAACCCACTGTACACCAGACAGGTTTCACACAGCACACACACACAGGAAAACCGGCCCATGTGAACAGAGACCTGCACTGATAACCTGTTGCACCCGGCCAGGGGCCACCTCACCACAGCACGTATGTGGTTCGTTAGTGTTTCCTAGAATTTTGTGTAGTATAATGCGGTCAGTCCATCCGGGCCTGGTGCTTTACCTGCTTTTAGTTGTTTGATGGTGGTCAGTATCTCTTCTGTTATTGGTGAGTGTAGTTTTGCCGCGTAGCTCGGGGTTAGGGATGGTAGTGGTATAGTGGCTAGGAATTTGTCAATTTTGGGTTTGGTGGAGTGTGGGTTGTCATTATATAAATTCGGGTAGAATTTGTGGAATGCAGCATAGATTTTATTTGGGTTGTGGGTGGTATGTGATTGTTCATCTTTAATTGAGAAAATCGTGTTTAGGCGTTCTTTGTCTCAGACTTTGCGTGCGAGCATTCTGTCCATCTTATTGAAGTATTTATAAAACGTCGCTTGTGTCCACCTAATGGCTCTTTCAGTGCGGGTTGTCAGTATTGTGTTGAGTTGTAGTTTTGTGTCGAGTATTTTCTTGGTGAGATATTTGGAGGGGTGGGATTGGTTGGCAAATTCCAGTTTACTGAGCTTGTCTTCAAGGTCCGCCTGTGTCTCTAGTCTGTCTCTCTTTTTTTTGGAGGCCAGTCGTATACCGTGTTGCCCCGAATATAAGACAGTCTTATATTAATTTTACCCCAAAAAGTCCCACCCTGTCTTATATTCGGGGTATGACTTATATTAAAAAAAAAAAATGACAAAAATGAAAAGTCCCAGCCCCATACAGTTTGCCACTGCAGCCCCCAACACAGTACCGTTAAAACCGCAATTCCGCCGCACAGCCGACTTGCGGCACACTTGCGGCAGGTCCCCATACAATGTACGGTACTGTATGGGACACTTGCGGCAAGGTGCGGCAAAGGTGCGGTAACCGCACCTTGCCGCAAGTGTCCCATACAGAACCGTGCATTGTATGGGGACCTGCCGCAAGTGTGCCGCAAGTCGGCCGCAAGTCGGCTGTGCGGCGGAATTGCGGTTTTAATGGGCAAGTCGGCAAGGAAACATCCTTACTTTTTAGGGTAATTGCGGCCTCGGGCTATGGATTCCTCCGCGGTGCAGGCCGTTGTCCAGATGCTTCTTCATGCAGGAGCTTCTGGCCAATCAGCACTCGAGCCGCTGGCCAATCAGAAGCTCCTGCCGGCAGCGGTGACGTCAGGCCGGGGTACAGGCGCACAAGATTAACCCTATGCCCTCGGGGTTACCTGCGGCACCTGAGGGCAGAGGGGAGCCCACGGGGGACAGCGGACCTGCGGCTGCACCTGAGGGCAGAGGGGAGCCCACGGAGGACAGCGAGATCAGTGGGACAGCGGGGACACAGGTAAAACATGCAATGGGCAAAAATGGCACTTTAGCGGTACCCTGTCTTATATTCCCCGAAAATAAGTCACCCTGTCTTATAATCGGTGTATGACTTATATTGGAAAATTCTGCCCCAGCCCTGCCCTGACTTATATTCGGGGGTAACTTATTTTCAGGGAAACAGGGTAAGTACACCTGTAATGTATTTTTTATGGGCCATCCAAATGTTGCCTTCTGAGACTTCTGACGATTTCTTTGTGGCAAAGTAAGTTTTGAGTTCTTGTTCTATCTGCGTTCTAGTGTTGGGGTTTGTCAGTAGGGATTCATTTAGTCGCCATCTATAAAGAGATGATGTCTCAGTATCAGTTTTAAATACTGATAGTACGCAGGCGTGGTCTGACCAGGAGGACGGGATGTGTCTAGAGTAGAGAAGGGAGGTTAGGTTGCCGGAATTCGTTAGTATCCAGTCTATTCTGAAGTATGAGTGGTGGGCCTTGGAGAAGTAGGTGTAACCCTCGAGTGCATGTGGGTTTCTCTCAATGTGTCTACTAGTTGGTGGGATGATGGTGGTGTTAATGATATCGGATCGTTTTTGGGTGGAGCTATCCAATGTGGCATCTATGGTTATGTTGAAATCTCCTCTCCAGACTAGGAGGTCATAGGTTGCGTCACCGTTTTCATTTGCATCGACCGGGGGGGGGGCATGGCTATTTATGATACAGATTCGTTTTGATTGGACTGTCCCGCGTATTATGAGGTATCTACCTTCTTTGTTCGCAGTCACTTGTTTCTGTACAAATGGGAAGGAGTTGTGGAATAGGATGGCCACTCTGGTTTTTTTATTCTGGGATGCTAGGTGGGATCTAGTGTATGACTTATGGAAGAATTTTGGGAAGGAGCGGTCTGTAAAGTGTGTTTCCTGTAGTAGTATGATGTCCGGTGTATGTTTTGAGTAGTCTATGAACACGCATTTTCTCTTAAACGGGGAGTTGAGTCCCCTGACATTGTGTGATAGTACCTTATACATTCGCAATATCGGGGGACATGTTAGCTGTCGTGTGGGGTCTGTCTCGGTGTTGTGTGGTGATGGTCAGTTTGGGTTTTAATTTGAGGAGAGGTAACCTTGGAGTTGTGGGGGGGTGGGGGTTGCGGATGGGCAGGTGGGCACAGCAGATACAACAGGGGCGATATTCAGTGGTTTTTGGGACCCGAGTGTTCAGGTCTTTGAGGTTATGACCATGGGTAGCATCGGCCCAATTTGGGGTAGCACATTTAATGTAGAGGTGTTGTGTTCTCTGTAGGGTAGTTTGTGTGGGGTATGGGTTGGGGATTTGTTGTCTTTTTCAGGAATCATCTGGTTCCAGGGACAGTACATTCTCTGTAGGGTGGTTTTTGTGGGGTAGGGGTTGGAGGTTTGCTGCTCTGTTTTGGGGTCATCTAGTAGTAGGTAGGATTGGGCGTTTGGTGTGCGGGGGGGGGGGGGGGGTTGTGTTGTTTTATTTGGTGTTCTAAGATTTTTAATTGTTTTGGTCATGGTTTCTGGGTGGATTGGGGTTTTTTCAAGCGACGAACCTCTGTCCACTCCCTATTGGGTCTTGGTTGTTGTGGTAGTGCGTTGGTGTCATTTGGAGGGATACCTGCCCTTTCCAGGGCTTGTTGGCCTTCTTCTTCCATTCTCGGTGAGTAGGTTTTGTTGTTGTAGTAAAAGATCAGGGCGTGTGGGAAGCCCCACTTGTATTTGATGTGTGCTTTTAGTAGCGCCGTTGTGGTGCCATTCATTGCTCTCCTTCTCATTAGGGCCGCTGGGCAGATGTCTGGGAATAGAGCGACTGTGTCTGGTAGTCCTGGCAGAGTAGGTCTGTTGCGTGCAGCTGTGAGGATCAGGTCTCTTGATTCTTCGTGGTGTAGTTTAAGAACCATGTCTCTTGGTGATGCATCTGATCTGGGTTTTCCTAAAGCTCTGTGTATTCTGGTTATCTGGAAGAGACTGGGGTCTGCTTGAGGAAGTAGAGATTGGAACAGTTTGAAGACTGTTGCTGTTAGGTTTGTATCGTTTTCGGGGAGGCCTTTAATTCTAATGTTTCCTCTCCTTGATCAATTTTCCATGTCCTCGCTTTTCAACTCCAGATATTCAATTCTGGCGTCTTGTTCTTGGAGTAGTTTCCTGTCGGTCTCTATAGCATCAGCTGTGTTGTCCATTCGTCTTTCTAGATCGTCTGTGCGTTGAGTGATGTCTTGAAGTTGTCGTGTGAAATTGTCGACCGCGGTGGAGAGTTCGGTCCTGAAGGTCTTTTTGATGGATGTCAGGAGTTCCTCCATACCCATCAGGGGTGCATTCTGTGGGGGGCTGCTTCCGGTTTGTTGGGGGCTTTTGGTGGGGTCTCCCTACCTTGATGGGGTGGCTTGGGTGGGTGGCATTTTGTGGGCTGTGGGTTTGATACGTTGTGGGAATAACTGTGATATTGGCTTTGTACGCATTATTTTGGGGCTTGGGGGGTATTTGGCTGGGTTTTTCCCTGTTGGGGTTGGTCATGTGGAGGACCAGTAATGTCTGTGGTGCAGGTCCTAGCCTTGTGTGGGGTCAATTGGTCAGGGCTACTTATGCAGTCTTGAAGGCTTAGTAAAGGAGCGTAGAGAGGGGCTGATGTGGAGACAGAGTGATGGAGGTGGAATGGGGGGGTAAACGTGGATGACTAATGCACAAGATAAGAAGGCATTGAAATGACTTTTGGTTGTGTTGGTAACTGTTACAATTAAGACAGGTAGTAGATGGGTAGAGTTTTTACCTTCTGGCTTCCTCTGGCTTATCTCTGGAATATCTCTGCCGCCCACTTTCGAAAATTCCACTTTGAAAATTTCCACAGGCCAAGGCACTAAAGGCCTTGTGGCCTGCAATTTATAGCTCTTGTGGACAGCAGATAATAGGCCAGGTATAGAGAGGGGAGGGGGTCAGAGGAGAGAAAGGGCCACTGCACACCAGGGTACAATTAACAAATTGCTGCAAAGAGAAACATTTGGAGCCAGATCAGCAGGAGGGGGAGACAAGCAGTATGGAATAATATGGATATTTCTAAGTTACAAAGCAAATGGGTCAATGTGTTCATACCATGAAATATGTGCAAAGCATACAGGGATTGGATACTACAGCAGAGATTACATACACCACTGAATCAATGTGTTCATACCAGCAAAGGAAGAAGATATATTGTCACAACAGGGCATCACAGCATTGGGAAGTGTAGGTAAGACATCTCTGGAATATCTCTGCTGCCCACTTTCGAAAATTCCACTTTGAAAATTCCTGTTGGTGGTTTTTTGATAGTATTTTATACTGACCGCAATAGTATTCTATCCTGTCTTACCTATATAGCTAGTTTGGCCTCTTTTGGTAAACCTTTTTACTCTGCCTGTGTTTGTTTTTCTTTCTCGTTTCCCAGTTAATATCTGTGGGGGTTTGCTATTTTTTTTGGAGTTCTGCTCTGAGGCAAGATCGTTTTTCCTACACCCATCTTTAGGAGCAGTTAGTTCTCCGGCTGTGCAGAGGTGTCTAGGTCTGGTTAGTTACATCCCACGGCTACTTCTAGTTGCGGTGTGTAGTCAGGGATTGCGGTCAGTACAGTTTCCAACGACTTCTATGGAATCTGAATGTTACTCCTGCGTCATCGGTTCATAACAGGCGGCTCCACAGATGCAGGTAATTAAAGTACAACACGCAGTTTTTAATTCTGGACGGGTTTATTGGCACTTTTCAAAAACAAAGTATTTTTGGGTCTGCCTGGCCTGGCTAGTCACTGGAAATTAGGATGCCGCACTTGGGTCCCTCAGAGGAGTGCCTGCTATTACTGTCAGGTCCCTTCCTGCGCTCTCGCCTGTCTCCCTCAGCGCTCTTGCGCACAGAGCCTGAAGCCAGCTCCCACAGATCCTCTCTTTCTGAGCAACTGCTCTCCGAGTCCTCGGGACCCTATACGGTGCCTTTTTCTGGGTGTGCCGGGTATCGGCCACGACTTCCTAAAGAAGCTCGAGCCTCCAGTTTGGCGGTCAACACCCGCACCGTTCTCAGAGATGGTCCTCTGTGAACCCCTCCGGTCGGTAGTCATACTGGGTCCGGATTTGGGTGCACCGCAACACCTGGTGCCCCTAAGGTCCCCTTCTGTTCTGACAGCTCCTCCGCCGTCGCGTACTCCTTGCTCCCCAACGGAGCTCTTCCACTGACTAATGCTCCTCCCACCCACACACTTTTCTACCCTGTCACTTCTCCCATGGGAGTGGGTCCTCCCTGTAGCGGGTCCACCCACAGTCCCCTACCCAGGGTGTGTATGAATGCATGTCATGAGGGTCCTTTATGCAGCATCCCAATTCCTCAGCCACAGGAATACTACACACTCTTTTATGGGTGCAGTACCCCTCCGTTGCGTCCTGACCAATAACATTGCCGCTTGCTTCCTCTGCCCTCTTCCGCCAACCTCGCAAATCAAAAACGTGACCAAAATCTCTCTCATCTGCTGAGTCTTCCATCAACATCACCTCTTCCTCCTCCATTTCTTACTCACCTCCTGCATCTTCATCAAATGTTTGGCTGATAACTTGAGCCCTCGTCGATTCCCTCTCCTACATCTTCGCATGCCACCCGCCTCTGTCATGACGACAGTACGGACATTTCAGATCTTGTTATCCATTGCGCATAAGGCCCCACCTCTACTTCCTTCTCTTCCTCTTGGACCTGACTCCTCATGCTGGTCAAAGTTTGCTCCAGCATGTAGATGATCAGAATAGTCATGCTGATAACGGCATTTCCAGTGCTAAACATCTTAGTTGCCATTTCAAAACTATGCAGAAGAGTGCAGAGGTCCTTGTCCTGTGACCACTCCATCAGCATGATTTGCCCAACCTTAGGATTGCGTTGGCCCAGGTGATACGTCATCATATACTGCACCAGGGCTTGTTAAACTGCCACAATCGCTGCAGCATGTGCAGAGTGGAATTTCAGCTTGTCAGCACATCGTATAACCGGTGGTTAACCGGCATGCTGAAAGGCTTCTGTAGCGATGCAAGTTGTTGAGCCGCAGGGTGCGAACAGCGGAAGTGAGCACACATCGACCGTGCCCTCTGCAGCAGAGCATCTAGGCTGGGATAGTAGCCTAATAATTGCTGGATGGCCAGGTTCAGGACATGAGCTATGCAAGGCACATGTATCATCTTGCCATGGTATAGGGCCACACCCAGGTTTGCATCATTGTCGCACACGGCCTTCCGTGGCTGCATGCTCAGCAAAGATAGCCATTGATGAAACTCAGTCTCCAAAGCTGACCACTGTTACGCCCACATGGCATGAAGATGTAGAGTGGACTCACTAGACCACTGGAGGTGCAGTGGTAGCTGAATACATGATACTCAAGAGACAGGAGAGTGACTATAGTAAAACCAAGGATATTTATTGAGGAAAATATTAACAAAGGGAAAAGGTATCTGAGGGAAAGACCCTCTGGATTGTGACACCAGCAGAGGTAACCAATATATAGAGATTCACTTGTTACAACATCAGGAGGTCTAAATGCCGGATCCCGGACCACAGGGGCGACCCATACAGACCGGACAGTAGAGATGTAGATACCGTGGAACACAGGCTCTGTCGGTGAGATGAATCCCGTGAGCTCCGTACAATCCCAGAGAGACAGATCCAGCCGATGCAGGAATCCGGTTCTGTGCACATCAGGAGAGGCCTGGCCAGTCCCTGGATTCTGTGCTGACAGAGGTATTAAAATAATGTGGAAACAAAGCAGCAGTCTTCCTAGTGCAGAGCTCAGCACAGTTTGGCCTGAACAGAGGCAGAGATCTAAGTGAATGAACAAGTTGCCCAGGATGCCTTTTATGCACAGAGCATCACAGCACAGAAAGCCCGAATATAGAACAGGTGAACTGCTCCTTTAAGTATGTGCAGGAAGCAGGGCGCCCCTCCTAGGAGCATTCCCAGGAGACCTGCCAAGAGAGTGCAGGTTCCTAGCAGAGAAGGAAGCCGCTGACCACATGGAGTCACGAACAGGGTGAACAGTACGAGTGGAGCTGCATGGTGGGCGCCGATTTCCCTGTACATAAGACACCGGTTTGGGGGCGAGGGCATGATGACAACATCTCCTCAGTTGTGTGACTCACATTTCCCAGGCATTTTAACATTAACACGGCTTGACCGCATCGAGACCTGATGGCAGCGTAGTAAAGAGATGTGCTGGATTCCTTCTGCACAGTTGGAATGCATGTCACATTACCACTAGGGTTTTAAGTGCAGGTGGAGGCCCTGGAGGAGGTGGAGGAAGCACAAGCAGTGGAGGAAGTGCTACATACAGAGGTTTTCCTCACAGACCGTGGAGATGCCAAGACTTCTACAGTAGTCCATTCCCATGCAGCTACCAGTCACCCAGTGCCCACTTAGCGACATGTAACGTCCCTGGCCATGCTTACTCGCCCAGGTTTCTGTGGTGAAATGCACCATCACACAAAAAGAGTTTCTCAAGGAAGCAGTGATCTTGTCTGCGACATGCTGGTGGAGCACAGGCACAGATTCATTTAAGGTACCTTTACACGCGGAAACTTTTCTAGGAATTTCACTGATAATTTGCTGGTTGCAGTGAAATCATGGACTCGTTGTTCTATCTTGTTGCTGTGTACAAATGGAACAATGTCTCCATGATTTCACTGCAACCAGCAAATTGCCAGTGAAATTCCTAGAAAAGTTGCCGTGTGTAAAGGTACCTTTAGAAGTAGTGGCAACTGGGCATCTGGTACTGGGGGACTGCGATGGCCATGAACTTCTGAAAACCCTCTGTATCCACCAGGCAGAAAGACAGCATTTCCGCTCCCAACAGCTTGGAGATGTTGCAATTTAAGCTCTTAGCTTTGGCATGGGTAGGAGGAAATGGTCTTGACCACATCTGTCACACAGAGGGCTGGCTGCTGTGCTGAGACAGGGTTATGTTAACCATCATGAAGAGGTGGTGCTCTCAATGTCTGACAGTGCTCAACACCAGCAGGTGTATCCACTTCCAAAATAGCTGACGGTCTGACATTCACACTAGCCTAGCTGTTGCAGGCAAAGAGGTGGACATTGTGCTACCGAACAATTGTGTGACTTTCCCACACTCATGGAAGATTAGGAAGAAGCCACAGATGCGCTTGATGGGGTGCTCGGTGGTTGGCCAGGCCTACTATGCCGCATTTTAAAATGGTGAACTTCCCATTGTATCTTATGCTGCATGCCATTGTGACAGTTCATGCATGAAGTACTTAAATTATTGTTTCATTATAGTACTACAGGGAACAGCTCTGCAGACTTGGCCATCTCTTTTGACTCACAGTTATAGGGCAGCTGGAGACGTGTGACACGTGAGGAAATGTGTGATTGGGCTGACACCTGTGAGGATTGCAGTGTGTGTGCTGTTGAAGCTGAGGTGGAGGAAAGGCCACTTAATGGAGCTCTTCATATCCATTGTAGCACCTGCTCTATCTGGGCCTCGTCTACAAGTCATAGCGATGTGCTGCTGCCTAAGAAAGGGTTGATATCAGACTGTCCACTAAAAGAAATTGACATTTTTCTTTGCCTAGAAGCCAATGTTTTTTGAGCAGAACTTTTGATTACCACCTACCCCATGGACACCAAGTGTTTTCTCCTTATCACCCCACCTATTCCCCTTTCCACCACGACCACGGCGTTTACCACTCATATTTGATTGTAACAGATTTGCAAGTCAGTTGTTGTAGGCCGAAAGATTTCAGATTTTACAAGCACCTCTGTACCACAGGGGATTTGCCAAGAAATGGTACTAGGCAAAAGGTGTGGTTGCTGCCTGGATGTGGCACTAAAAGGCTTTCAGCACATATTTCACAAGTGCCACTGTACCACAAGGGATTTGCGAAGAAATGTTACTAGGCAAAAACTGTGGTTGCTGCATGGATGTGGCACTAGTTTGTTTGTACAAATTTCACAAGCACCACTGTACCACAGGGAACTTGCCAAGAAATGGTACTAGGCAAAAACTGTGGTTGCTGACTGGATGTGGTACTAAAAGGTTTTCAACATAGATTGAAGTGCCACAGGGGATTTGCCAAGAATTCTGGTATTAAGTCCTAAAAAGGGTTGTTTTAGGAAGGAGTTACTAAGCCTACTATCTATCTATTAAGAAATAGAATGGCTAGCTACACGATCAGCAGAGTCGGCACTGCAGCAGCAAGACTGTCACTGAGCTCCAACACAGAAAATGGCAACGAGGGAAAATTGCCGGTTCTTATATGCCAAAGACATGTGACATGCCCAGCCAATTACAATTACAATTTGTGTGCAAAAAGTGCAATTTGCTTTATGGGTGCTGATTGGCTACCAGACTGGACCACCCAGAGGAAAAAAATGTAGACCTGCGCTTATCTGACCTGAAACCTCTCAAGCATCTCCCCTCCTGACCGCTATGCTACACACTGACACTCTGAAAACATAGAACAGAAGCATTAATGCAAATGCACTAATGCTTTTCGCCATCCGAACAATTACCGAACAAATCCTGAATTTCAAACTTTTCAGCAAAACATTTGAGTTTGAGATGTCGAACGAACATTGCCAAATTCGGGCCAGATTTGAAATTTGCAAACATGTTTGAGCAAAGTTCGCTCATTTCTAGTCCACAGAAACAACAGAGGAGAGGAGCAGAGGGAAGTGAAGGGAACCTTTTTCCACCGGACTGCCCCAAACAGACACAGCGTCTCGTATCTGCCAGCAACAGCTATCACCAGGGGGCCCGGTGTCCTGGAACAGCATAATCGCTGTGAGCAGCTGTGTCCTACCTCCTTGCAATTCCAGGAGTAACTCTCCTGGAACGTAATACTTAGGCTGGAAACACACTGGCGGGTAAAAAAAATGGTCCGATTGACGTATCCGAGAGTTCGACAAGTGTCCTCCGAGTTTTAGTCCGTTTTGCATCCAACTGTTATGCGACTGTCTGACATTTTCTTGGATCACATCCGAGTGCTGTCCGTTTGTTGTCCGTGTGTAATGTGATTTTAACATGGCATTTCTCATGGTGTACAAAGTGAGAGAGTTAACAGAATAGAGTGATTGAATACAATAGGCAGATAGATAGATGCTATAATAGCTAGATCGGGTTCCGCTGCTACTTGTGGAGCTGCCCATTAAGCTAATTACATATTCACTGCACTGTCAAACAAACAGCCAATCAGAGAAGCTCACACTGTTTGAGAGCTTCTGTGATTGGCTGTTGTAGTCAGAGTGGTTGTCCTCAATTTGGACAGTGATTCCTGTTGGTTGCCATACACATTAGTGTACGGCAACCAACCTGGCGTTATAGGGTGTCAAATATATAAATATTTTTAAAAAAATGTGTGGGACTTCGCTACAATTTTAAAGAGGACCTGTCACCCCCCTGCTGCATGGCAATCTAAATGCAGCACTAAATGCAGCATGTCTGCTGCATTCAGGGAAGGGGTCACTGGCTGCAGGAAGCTTGATTGACTGTGGCCATTCCATCCCCCACTGCCTCTGTGTGCCGCCTCCTACCATGTTGTTTATGCTTTGTCAGGGCAGGAATCTGGAGCTGACGTCAGGACAAATGATTTGCATGCTGTGAGTGACAGAGAGGAGGAGAGGAGGAGGGCAGAACCTGCACAGCAGAAGGCGGCACACAGAGGCAGAGGGAATGGCCCCAGTCAATCAAACTTCCTCCAGCCACCACGATTGCCTCCATGGTTTCTAACTAAGTTTTACAAAGGCTATATATCGGGGACACAGCACACAGACACATGGGGGACCACTTCCCTGAATGCAGTGGACATGCTGCATTCAGTGCTGCATTTAGATTGCCATGCAGCAGGAGGGTGACAGGTTCTCTTTAAGTCTAGCCCGATGAAAGCAGAAAGCTGTGAGCTGCCACCCTCAGCTGCCTAATTTTCCCATAGCTGGCAAAAAATATGTGTGGGCTTCGCCATATTTTTTAATGCCAGCCAAGGTAAAACTAGGCAGCTGAGGGCTGGTATTCCCAGTGGGGTTATGGCCCATTGTTATAGGCCCCACCACGCTAAAGAACAACAGTCCACAGCCGCCCCTGAATATAGGGCATTAATAAACACCATTTCCAGGCGCCTTGCAAGGCTCTTCCAGCGGCCCTGGTGGGGTTGGCATGCTGGGTAATAAGGCTATGTTCACACATTGCGTATTTTTTCTGCTTTTTCTGTACTTGCCCTTTTTTAGGCACTGCTTTTGGAGAAAAGCGCAGCTCCATTCACACACTGCACTTTTTTCTCTGTGCTTTTTCCAGAGCCCATTTTATCATGTGGGCAATGGAAAAGCGCAGAGAAAAACTGCAGAAAGAATTGACATGTCTATTCTTTTTACGTGCGCGTTTTTGCAGTGAAAGCGCGCGCGTAAAAAAAAGCACAAATACACAGCATGTGAATGGATTCTGGCAAAACCCATAGGTTTTGCTGGACTGCGTATCCAGAATTGTGTTTCACTGCAATAAAGCATGCATAAAAAAGCGCAGCAAAAGACGCAGGAAAAAGCAGAAAAAGCGCAATTACGCACCAAAATACACAATGTGTGAACGTAGCCTAAAGGGGTTAATACCAGCTTTGTTATACAAGCTGGTGTTAAGCCCGAGATTCTTAATGTCAGGCCAAGTTTGACCCGGCCATTAAGAATCTCCAATAAAAGGGTTAAAAAAAACACCACACAGAGAAAAAAGTATTTATTAGAAATAAAAACATAGACACCCTTAGGGACTCCATCTTTATTACTCCCCTTTACAGCCCTCCAGGATCCTGGTCTTCTTTCTTCTCACTTCTTTTGATTGTCTTCTTTCTTCTCCAAATGTTCAGCTCTGCTGCATCACAAATCAGGAGGAGGAAGAATGCTTCCTCCCCCTGCTCTGTGATCACTGAATGAGCAGAGGCAGCAATGACGCATGTAACAACCTCGACATCGTGGAAAAGAATATAAACTATTCTTTTCCACGATGTTGAGTTCCCGCTACTGTATTCTGATAGGCTGGGGTAGGCGGGAGAACGCTGGTAACCAGGGTACACGTTGGGTTACTAAGCAAAGCGCGCTGTGCTTAGTAACCTGATGTGTACCCTGGTTACCAGATACCTGAGGAAGGCGGTTGTCTCCGCCGAAACGCGTTGTATCCATTTTTTATATTCTCGCATGTTTTGAGGAATAAAAATTTTTTGTGGACAAGAAGTTCTTAAAATCATTACCACGGGGAGCGCGCCCACTATAGAATTGGATCACTTCCCATTGAACCTTTATGCCTGTGGGAATCCGTGGCAGGACCCAATACAGGATCAATTCAAGGCGAGCAGCAGACCCGGATAAATATCCAAAGCGTGAGGAGGCTTTGGAAAAACCATATGCTTGAAGTTTTATGGCAAGAGGTGAGTGCATAAAACTTCATTAAAAGGGCACCAGAGAGTTACATTGGTAACGCGCTGAGATTGGCGCCGCATGTTTGTTTTTTATATATACCCTACAGGGAATCACCTTATCTGTTTAATTGTCGCTGATTGTTTGCAGACAACTGGTTGATAGGCTGGAGACAATAGTATGAGGTTGTGGTCAGATTTCCCCAGGGGGAGCAATGCAGATGATGAGTAAGCATCCTTAACACTGGCATAGAGGAGATCCAATATATAATTGTCCCGTGTAGAACATTTGACATACTGATAGAACTTTGGTAATGAGATCTTGGCTCGATTAATATCCCCAGAAAAGACAGTTAGAGAGTTAGGGTGTTTCGTCTGAAGCCGGGCAATCACCCCAGACAGTACTTCCCCAGCTGCCTCTGGTTGCAGATGGTGGTATATACGACACCACTGCAATAACGAGAGAATTCTATAGGCAGATAGTAAGGTCTGAGGCCCACTGCTAATAGTTCAATGTTTGGGCAACAATGTCTCTCCTTTACTGTTACATGCCCCTGATTACACCATCTGTTGTTAATGTACAGTATCACTCCTCCGCCCTTCTTCTTACCGCACTTCACTCTGTCCCTGTCAGCCCGAACCATTTGAAACCCTGGTACCGATACACTTGAATTTGGGACGTCCTCATGCAACCAGGTTTCTGTGAAGCACATGAGACTGCATTCCATGAACTCCTTCTGGGTCTTACTCAGAGCCAGCAGTTCATCCGAGTTGTTACCAAGCGATCGTACATTACCCATGATGATGGATGGGACCGCAGGTTTAAACCTTCTCCTCCAGGACTTGATCTTCTTGCCTGCTCTGCAACCTCTGAAAGGTCTCCCCATTTCCCGTGGAACATGTGGTATTGCAACTGCTGGAGAAGACTTTGTCCTGCGCAGTTCCAGAAGACGACTCCTTGAATACACTACTCGTTTAGCGACAGACCTAGGGACAACCATCCGATCAGTGATTCCAAGACCAAGAGTCACCTCTGCTGTGGAGGATAAGTTCATCTGAGTAACCAGCCTCAGAAATAGCAGGTTAACAGCAGCTCAGATTAGAGCCAGGTCAATGCCACACAGAGTTCAAGCTGCAGACACATCTCTACAACAACTGTTAAGAGGAGACTTTGTGCAGCAGGCCTTCATGGTAAAATAGCTGCTAGGAAACCACTGCTAAGGACAGGCAACAAGCAGAAGAGACTTGTTTGGGTTAAAGAACACAAGGAATGGACATTAGACCAGTGGAAATCTGTGCTTTGGTCTGATGAGATAATAATAATAATAATAATAATAAAGCTTTATTTATATAGCGCCAACATATTCCGCAGCGCTTTACAATGTAGGTTTAGAGTACAGAAAATATACAGTAAGTAATTACAGTAGAGAATGAATACAGTACAATAATTGGATACAAAATAATAGGCATAGAATCAATGTAACAAAGAAAACACAATAAATAATGCAAGAGATGAAGGTGACCCTGCTCAATAGAGCTTACAATCTAATCTTTGGTTCCAACCACCATGTCTTTGTGAGACGCAGAAAAGGTGAACGGATGGACTCTAAATGCCTGGTTCCCACCGTGGAGCATGGAGGAGGTGATGTGATGGTGTGAGGGTGTTTTGCTGGTGACACTGTTGGGGATTTATTCAAAATTGAAGGCATACTGAACCAGCATGGCTACCACAGCATCATGCTATTCCATCCGGTTTGCGTTTAGTTGGACCATCATTTATTTTTCAACAGGACAATGACCCGAAACACACCTTTAGGCTGTGTAAGGGCTATTTGACCAAGAAAGAGAGTGATGGGGTGCTACTCCAGATGACCTGGCCTCCACAGTCACCAGACCTGAACCCAATCGAGATGGTTTGGGGTGAGCTGGACCGCAGAGTGAAGGCAAAAGGGCCAACAAGTGCTAAGCATCTCTGGGAACTCCTTCAAGACTGTTGGAAGACCATTTCCGGTGACTACCTCTTGAAGCTCATCAAGACAATGCCAAGAGTGTGCAAAGCAGTAATCAAAGCAAAAGGTGGCTACTTTGAAGAACCTAGAATATAAAACATATTTTCAGTTGTTTCACACTTTTCTGTATATAATTCCACGTGTTAATTCATAGTTTTGATGCCTTCAGTGTGAATCTACAATTTTCAGTCATGAAAATAGAGAAAACTCTTTGAATGAGAAGGTGTGTCCAAACGTTTCGTCTGTACAATATATATTGTGAGGTAGCGCCCCAGGGGAACCCGCTTGGCACGGGGAAAATGACAGCAGCGACTACATTTCAATGTAACATAACCAGCGGATTTATTAATTTCTGTCATAAACCGCTTTCAACACATAAACCATAACACTGTATTTCCATTTTCACATATAATATGCATATCCTTACATTGCATTATATGACATTCCCATATGACATTACATTACAGGACATTCACATACATTTTCCCCAGAACTTCAAGGCGTCACCCACCGACCCTTGCAGACCTCAGTCTGGTTCTAAAGACCTATCACCCTGACAGGGATCATTCCCCATCCTATTGCACACGAGTCATCACACATGGCACTTTTTCATGAACCATTATGACTCACGCATGACACAGCATTCATGGCATTTTTACATAAACCCATATGCTACATACTCAGGGCCCACAATAGTAACAGGAACCCTGTCACTCAGTACACACAAGACCACCACGGATCCACTGGGATACGGGACACTAACATCTGGATTAACGGGACCATATCATGACTCACTCAGTCAGTCCCAAAGTCGGCTGTGACCGCCTGGCTCTTGAGCCGTACTCGGTCTCTCACACCACACATCTGACCGCCTGGCCCTTGAGCCATCCTCGGTCCTCATCACACATATGACCGCCTGGCCCTTGAGCCGTCCTCGGTCCTGGACACTTGCTGGCATGCACGCATCTTTGTGCCACCGGCATGGAGCTGGCAGGCTCCTATCACTTCCAGCACCTCCTCACATGGCAGGGGTCTGGACTTCTGACTCCCATCATCCTCTCCTCACTCAGACACCTGGCAGGTTCTTATCCAGGCTGCTCACTCACAGCTGCAACACAGTGAGTCAATCAGCACATCTTCACTCACACACAGACCTGAGATGTGATTAACCCCCTGTGCACCATTCAGGTTTAGCCCAGCAAAGCACTCATACACAGGTTCAGACACTGCCGCTCATTAGGCTCATGAATCTCGCAGATCTTCAGCACTCACACTCAGCTGTTCACTCAGCGCATGAAAACCCTTTAGCTGTTAACCCCCTGTACATCAGACAGGTTTCACAAAGCACACACACAATCAGGAAAACCGGCCCATGTGAACAGAGACCTGCATTGATAACCCATGTGATGCACCCGGCCAGGGGCCACATCACCACAATATATATATATATATATATTATGTAATCACACGTGTCTGAGATAAACACATGGGGACTTGTCTGTTTTTTCATCCTATTTCTCCACCACTTTGGTCCTGCAGCACCATCTTGTGAATGTATCTTCTGCCTTGCTGAAAGTCAGAAGCGTTCAATGGATCTTTAAGAAAGGCACATCAAGGCTTTCATAGAGATGTATAGAAAAGTGGCAGAGACTAAAGGTACCATCACACGCGGCAATATGGCTTCCATATCACAGGCAATTTGACGTGAGCATGCACGTTTCGGGAACATTTTTGCACATCGCCGTCGCCCTTTCACACATAGAGATCTCGCCTGTGTTCTACGGCGATCCTGCGTTCCGGAAATCACCTGCAGAAGACCGGAAGCATTTTCCCTTTTCCACATCGCCACGTCACACGCCACCCTCTCATCAGTGATGTGGGTGTTGAGTGTGAGTACAGCGAGGAGACAGGTGTGCCACAGTGTTTTTCACCGTGCCCCAACCACTCCGATTGGCCGGCACAACAGTGTAACCATTGGTCAGCCTGTCTGCTCACTACATGACACATGTGTGCTTTCTACTATATTGCTATTCAAATATGGCGCCTTGTCCATGGCCAGCCAATGGGAACGCAGGAGCGGCCACCAATCGTGGCAGACGGGGTGAGCCAAACAGAACGCTCAGGCACTCCTCTGGATTTGATT
The DNA here is from genome assembly GCA_033576535.1 of Allobates femoralis. Taxonomy (NCBI): domain Eukaryota; kingdom Metazoa; phylum Chordata; class Amphibia; order Anura; family Aromobatidae; genus Allobates; species Allobates femoralis. Next base: position 424,727,819 of record JARQOC010000003.1, read on the forward strand.
CCAGATGGCCTGAGCTCGCTTTCTACATCGCTATTGCCCTGTCACACGCCAAGATGCGCAGAAATCGCCTGGTGGTTATCGCCTGATTTCACTGCAGTGCAGGGCGATCAGGCGACGCTCCACCGGCCATATCTCGCTGTAAAATCACCCAGTCACACGCCACTACGCACAGGCGGTGTGGTTTCCACATCGCCAAAATACACAAATTTACAGCTCAAAAAACACCGCCGGTCACCGTGGGAGCGCGGCGAGGTAAGTATAAAGCGCAGAGGAGAAGTGCAGGCCGTTCACACACAGAACGCTGTGTTCTGTGAGGATCTGTTCTGGGGGCAGTTTTATGGTGGGTTTACACACACCAACTTATCTGTCCAACTTCTGACCAATTTACTGGTTGCAGTGAAATCATGGATGCATTGTTCCATTTGTACACAGCCACAAAATGGAGCAATGTGTCCATGATTTCACTGCAACCAGCAAGTTGGTCAGAAGCTGGACAGATAAGTTGGTGTGTGTAAACCCACCATTACACCCTAAGGCTTCCTTCACATTTGCGTATGTGTCTGCATGCTGATGGCATGCAGACACATACGCTGTGCAAAGCAGGGTCCAAATGATGTGTCCGCAGCGGAGAATGTCCGCCTGCGGACACATCATTGTGCAGGCTGCCAGCCAATCGGCGTTGTCAGGGGGCGGAGATCAGCGGCGGAGATCTCCGCCCCCCGGCCGCCGGTAACCTTCGGGACGTGTCGGCGGGGAGAACAGCTGATTTGACAGCTGTTTGAATCTTCCTGCGCCGACACCGAGAGGAGATGTCGGCGCAGGAAGATTCAAACAGCTGTCACATCAGCTGTTCTCCCCGCCGACATCGCTAGCACATTACCAGCGGCCGGGAGGCGGAGGACAGCAGAGGCTCCAGCTGATCTCCCGATGGCCGTCGGTGAGCTCCTGTGACATCACCGGCGGCCACCGGGAGATTTTTCAATGGGTCCGCAGCGTTCTCCTGCGGTGTCATGCAGAGGACACTGCAGACCCATTGAAGCCAATGCATTTTTTGTGCGCTTGGGGACGCTTGCTGATTGTCCAAGGTCCCCAAACGCACAAAAAAACCCAACATGCTGCGTCCCGGGTGCGGATGCTGGACACCGGAAGCAGCAGATATCGTCCGCATCCGCACCCGAACGCAGCAAACGCAGGCACCATGCGTTCCTATGTTAAACATAGGAACGCAGTGCGCATGCGTTTGACTGCGTATGGGAACGCAGCAATACGCTGCCTTCCCATACGCAAATGTGAAGCCAGCCTAAGTGCATCCTCACAAATACGCTGTGTGTGAACGCAGCCATGTTCACAGCTTGAAGGTAAACACCAGATTGGTTTTCGTTATAATGTTGTCACAAAGCCCATCTGATAACAGCTATGCCGCGTCACCCAGGACGTGACGTCACATCGACATGGAAGACATCACGTGAGCGGCCGCGGCGTGAGCTGTTTTGCTACAAACCGCCTCCTCCAAGATGGCCGCCTCGTCATGTCATGACGTGGCTGTCTACTTCCGGTACAGCTCAGAGCAATGAAGTCCAGGCTAGAGCTGAATTTTGTGCGGCTTCTGTCCCGCTGTGAGAGTATGGCGTCTGAGCGGAGGGAGCAGGGGGAGTGGAGGCTGGAGAAGGTGAGAGGCTGTGGAGGATATAGTGCAGACCTCGTCCCTGTGCTCGCTCAGTCAGCCAGCACTGCGGGATTACTCACTTGCCCAGACTGAGGCACTGTAAGGCGCTTACATTTACAGTGAAGTCTGCCGAGTCTCCAATAAACCTACAATTCTTAATGTCGGTAAGATCGCTGCTGGCTGTAGACAGTGATCAGGGCCGCTGACATCAATCATACAATGGAATGCACACACAGCAGACTGTTGGATGTCGCACTAGAGTCCATTCATGTGACTTGTAGGATCTGGATCCTCCACCTGTCTCCCTATGGTGAACCAATCAGAAGAGGGCTCCAGGGGCCACAGATTATCCCCATGGTGAACCAATCACAAAAGGGCTCCAGGGGCCACAGATTATCCCCATAGTGAACCAATCACAAAAGGGCTCCAGGGGCCACAGATTATCCCCATGGTGAACCAATCAGAAAAGGGCTCCAGGGGCCACAGATTATCTCCATGGTGAACCAATCACAAAAGGGCTCCAGGAGCCACAGATTATCCCCATGGTGAACCAATCAGAAGAGGGCACCAGGGGCCACAATTATCCCCATGGTGAACCAATCACAAAAGGGCTCCAGGGGCCACAGAATATCCCAATGGTGAACCAATCACAAAAGGGCTCCAGGGGCCACAGAATATCCCAATGGTGAACCAATCACAAAAGGGCTCCAGGGGCCACAGATTATCTCCATGGTGAACCAATCACAAAAGGGCTCCAGGGGCCACAGATTATCCCCATGGTGAACCAATCAGAAAAGGGCTCCAGGGGCCACAGATTATCCCCATGGTGAACCAATCAGAAAAGGGCTCCAGGGGCCACAGATTATCCCCATGGTGAACCAATCAGAAAAGGGCTCCAGGGGCCACAGATTATCCCCATGGTGAACCAATCACAAAAGGGCTCCAGGGGCCACAGATTATCCCCATGGTGAACCAATCAGAAAAGGGCTCCAGGGGCCACAGATTATCTCCATGGTGAACCAATCACAAAAGGGCTCCAGGAGCCACAGATTATCCCCATGGTGAACCAATCAGAAGAGGGCACCAGGGGCCACAGATTATCCCCATGGTGAACCAATCACAAAAGGGCTCCAGGGGCCACAGAATATCCCAATGGTGAACCAATCACAAAAGGGCTCCAGGGGCCACAGAATATCCCAATGGTGAACCAATCACAAAAGGGCTCCAGGGGCCACAGATTATCTCCATGGTGAACCAATCACAAAAGGGCTCCAGGGGCCACAGATTATCCCCATGGTGAACCAATCAGAAAAGGGCTCCAGGGGCCACAGATTATCCCCATGGTGAACCAATCAGAAAAGGGCTCCAGGGGCCACAGATGGCCTCTGGACTGGATTCCTGCAGATCTTTTCTCTTTTTTTTAGCCATAGTAGGCAGTTTTTTTGTATACCACTTCTGGGTTGACTTAAAGTTGTCCAGAATTCTATAAACATGGCTAATTTCCTTAAAAAGCAACGCCTCCCCTGTCTACAGGTCGCATGTGGTATTACAGCATAGTCCCATTCACTTAAATGGAGCTGAGCTAAAATATCACACACACCCTATGGATAGGAATGGCGCTGTTTTTAAGGAAATCAGCCATGTTTATAGAGTTTCTGGACAAACCCTTTAAAATATGTTGTGTGTCAAAATAATAGTGCATCATTACAAGGGATGTCATTTTCATACTTAAATGTCTAATTGAATAATCTAATCACTTTTCTAATATATGTCAAATAAAAATTCCCTAACAGACCAGACGCTTGCTTTGTGGCTCACACGTAGAAGGAGATTCTTCTGACGAAGATTAGAAACCCGCAATCTCCTGCAACTTTTTTGTGATGAGTTGGCAGGGGAAAAAACTGTGTGTGCTCAGGACAGAACATGGGGGTAGAGAGCAGAGAACAGAACAGGCCCCAAAGCAGACACCACTGCCCTGTAACTGGATGAGGGCGCTCTGGCCGGCTCCTCACTTCTCAGTAGAACTTGAGGGAGCGCACTGTGATGGTGGGTTTACACACACCAATCATTGTATCCAATATCTGAACAGATCTCTGGTTGCAGTGAAATCATGGACAGATTGCTCCATGTTGTACACAGCCACAAAATGGAACTATGTGTCCATGATTTCACTGCAACCAGAGATTGGTTCAGAGATTGGATACAATGATTGGTGTGTGTAAACCCACCATTAGTGAGTATCAAAGCCAGAAAGGAGCACATAAGAATTGACTACTGACACCTGTCAATAGAGCAGAGTGTAGCCCAACACTTGAAACAAATATCGCTAATGATGCGTCAACTCATGGTAGTCACAGCAGCTGCGGTAGTGTCCCCCTCTCCAACATGTCTGTACAGTATCCCAGCATACACTGTATTAGACATCCATGGGCAGCATGTATCAGGGACTGGTTGTATGATCTCAGCTGGATGCGCTGTCACATTTCAGAGAAAAACATACTTCAAAAGCCACCAGTGACAGAGCCGTGCTGAGATTAGTTGGACAAGCAGGTTCTCGGTGGCTTCACCCCGCCTGTTGCCCTGGAATGACAGATCTCTCTCTGCGTGTACATCTGTCAATCCAGGAGAGCTGGAGAGGAGACATTGCTGGGGATCAAGTGTCCCAGCTCTGCTCAGTCCCATTGACTTTTGAAGTACGGTATGTTTTTCTCTGAAATGCTGTAGTGTTTCAGAGTAAAGGCCGCTTTACACGTCGCGATATCGCAACGCAACATCGATAAAAAGTCACGTGGTGTAGCCGTTGCAGTTGGTATCGTTCGTGTGTTGTCGTGTAAATGGGCAATGCGACGTGAAAACAACCTAACTGCGATATTGCAAGAAGATTGTGCGAGCCCTTCAACTGTACCATATTTTATAGGCAATGTGGCAGGATCGTGCTGCGTGACAGCGCAACTACGATTTGGAGCGCAACTTCCCCTATTCACTCCAATGTTAAATGGTTGTTTCCTGGGTTGCTCACGCTCAGCGTGGGAAAGGGGCGTACACCAGGGCTGTGGAGTCAGAGTCGCTGCCCATTTTGGTGGAGTCGGAGTTGGTAGAAAATGTTCCGACTCCGACTCCTAAAATATATAATGAATTGGGTCTAGTAGTTCAATGCAGAATGTACTGAATATTATTATTATGTTCTATCTAAATATCTTTATTATTATGTCATTATAATAATTAAAGCCTAATGTTACCATTGACCTACAATAATTTTATCACTTAAAAACGAGCCATGAATGAAGGAGTCGGAGTCAAAGGAGTCGGAGCCAGGGAAATTCAGGAGTCGGAGTTGGTGGTTTGATTTACCGACTCCACAGCCCTGGCGTACACCATCGTAGTTCCGTTGCCTGCCTATATCTCCCTGTGTGACATTTACTATGCAATCATGGACAAGTGCCAAAAATGTGCGCGCTCCCGTGAGGTCGTATGCAATATCGGAATTATATTGCGACGTGTAAAACTGCCTTTACACCTGTTTCACACATCCATGCAAAACATGGACGTGTGAGGCAGGCCATTTTGGGGAGCGGTGGTTCTGTGGTGTCATGCATTGTGTAACTTGCGTGTGCTCTCTGTGAATCTGTTGATGGCACACGGACAGCCTGTCATTTCATACTTGCCTCCCTCCATCGCTACTGTCCCTCTCTTTTTCAGGGCTGCTGCTGCACTCAGTGCAGTGAATATTAGATGAGTGTAATGAGCGGCACCGCAAGTGAGAGGAGCAGGCAGCACTGGAGGGAGGTGAGGAGGAAATTCTTTGTCATATGGATGACATCCGTGTGCGGGACATTTTTGCATGGACTCATTGACCTGAATGGGTCTGTGGTTCTGCTGAAAAACGGACATGTCGCTGTGTGGAACACACGGACGTGCATCTGCTCCACACAGCAACACAGTTACATATGAAGGGGGCCATAGGGGATCATGTGTCCCCATATGTCCATGCCTCTGGCATTTGTCGGCACATACCACATACATGCCGAAGGTACGGATGTGTGAAACAGTCCTTAAACGCATGGCTGATGAATGCTGCCCATGGATTGGACAAAATGTATAAGCAGTCAGGTTCACTGTAGACCCTTTTTCACCAGGAAATGTTCTTTTTTGTGCTTTTCCCTCATCTTCTTCTCTTCTTCCAAGAGCCATAAGGCCACGTTACACACACAGATATCTGTTCAGATATTGGTCACAGATCTCTGGTTGCAGTGAGATCATGGACACATTGCTCCATTTTGTGGCTGTGTACAAATGTAACAATGTGTCTATGATTTCACTGCAACCAGAGATCTGTTCAGAAGTTAGTCACAGATATCTGTGTGTGTAACGTGGCCTATAGAAGCGTCTGTTTTTCACCAGATGAGTTGTAGTCTTGAAGAACACTATTAATTTTGACATACAATGCTCTGAAAAAAAAGAAACAAAATTGCAATAGGTTGAAACAGCAGGAAGATATCCGAACCTGCAGGTCTGTTTTTTTTTTTTTTGGTTTTGTTTTTGTTTTGTATCTTATCCTTTACAGGGCCAGTATGCAGTAAAAGTAATCTGGCAATATGAGTCTTCAGGTCGGTACAATTCTGATAGAAAACATAAGTTAAATTTTTTAAAATGTTAATAATAAAGAAGAAGGGGGGGGAGCATGTTCAGGGCGCGGTGAAAGGAGGCCGAATGTCAAGGGAACTCCTGCCAGACACCTACACTGACGAGCAGAATGAAAGAACAATGTATGAACACTTGATTTTTTCACACAGAATGTAATCTACATTGATCAACATTTGAAGGTTTTGTGTAAGGCTACTTTCACATACCGATTTTCAGGGAGCCGATGCTGTCCGATATAAATCGGACAGCATCGGCTCCCTTCTGATGCCTGGAATCGGGTGCCAAATAGGCACCCGATTCCGGCATAAAATCGGCGCCGGGCTGCAAAATAAGAAAAAAAAAAAAAAAGTTTATTCTCACCTCTCCCCGAGCCCCTGCCGTCTTCCGCCATCTTCCTCTAGGTTCCCGGTGGCTCTCACAGGCTGCCGGTGTCAGCAGAGGTGTACCTCTGCTGTACACAGGACCTGCGATGATGTCACAGTCATGTGACCGCGGGTTCACCATGGTGAACCCGCGGTCACGTGACTGTGACATCATCGCAGGTCCTGAACATGCTCCTGAGCATGCTCAGTACAGTAAAACGGGGTCCGAGGAGACATAGATGTTTCTTCGGACCCTTCTCCATAAGGCCCCATGTTATAGGGATCGGACCTAATCGGATGTGCACTAAATGCCATCCGATTTGGTCCGATCCGAATCTGTCAGATTTTATTTTCGGTGCAAAAATCGGAGCAGGCTCCGATTTTTGCACCGATAATAAAATCGGACAGAATCGGATCGGACCAAATCGGATGGCATTTAGTGCACATCCGATTCGGTCCGATCCCCATAGGGATACATGGGGTCCAAAAATCGGTCCGATGCTGTCCGATTATTTTCGGACAGCATCGGAAATCCGAAAATCGTTATGTGAAAGCACCCTAAGGGGTGCACAATGTCACTAGAACAGTGTTTTCCAAAATAACTAAAGTTTATCAACTTTAAACCTTTATTTTACACAAAACGTGATGATCATAATTAGGTTATTATTTCAGAAATATAAAGTAGGGAGGATGAAGGGTTAAAAATCATACTGCCATATTCCAAGAGACATCAAAGGGGGTGATATTGATAGTCAATATGATTCAGGGCTCTCAGAAACACCCTGAAACATGTTATTATCACATTGATTTTTGATGATATTCTAATTCATTGAGATGCACTGATATGTGGATAGAAAAATAAAGTTTTGGCTCTTGGAAGAAGAGTAGTAAAAAAATGGAAATTGGCCGTGTGGAGAGGGTGCTGTATACTTTGGTCATGATTGTGGATTACGACTGTCATGTGACACAACAGCTGATCAAGGTCCTGCAGCCATCAGACATGGACACTTGGTAGAGAGGTGAGCCTTTTTTTTTTTTAACCATTGCTTTCTTTAATTTCACTTTAGCAGTGTATGTAGATACACTATCTACTAAAGTGAAATTACGCTGAGCAGAGCGGTTTTAGTGTGCTGAGCATGCTCAGTAGACTAACACCAGATCTGGGAAACGATCCTGTTTTTTCCCGGATCTGAGCTCCATAGGTCCCCATGTTATTTGAATCAGATAGCGTCGGATCCGATGCTGTCTGTGTCCGCTGTGCCCAAAATTGGAGAAGAGTCTGATTTTGGGGACGTGAAAAAAGTGGACACAATCTGATCTCTGCACACACGGATGGCCATTAAGGACCAATCCATGCCCATAGGGATACATGGGGAGCCAAATTAGATTCATGGCTATCCGTTTTACAAGGGATAGCCACGGATCCCAAAAGATCGTGATGTGAAGGAGGCCTAATATAGGAGACGTCAGCTGTTACTAAGGTGATTCTATGTAGATAATAGAGGGGCTGAGCTCTTCCTCTAGCTCCTCCCTCTAACTCTTCCCTCCATCATGTAATCTAAGAAACAGCTGCCATCTCCTATCTCAGTAATGAGAAATTCTTCACAGAATAGAGATTTTTACCTCAGAATTGAGAATTTTGATAATGGCTGATCAACTCTGGCCGAGAAAGAAGCAGATTTGTCTGATGAGCTAAAACTACCGTATATACTCGTGTATAAGCCGAGTTTTTCAGCCCAAAAATTGGGCTTATACACGGGTCAATACGGTAGGCTGCTGTGGTGGGGGCTGTGTCCGGGGCTGGGGAGGCTGGAGGAGGCGGGGGGCCGCTCATTATATATGCACTGCTTCCCCCTGTCAATCAGCGGCAGGGGGAAGCAGTGCATATCTAAATATATGGCCCCCAAATGCTGGCAGTTGCCCCCCTCCGTTATAAGGCCCCCCAGCTGCTTATCTTACCATCCCTGGTATTCTGCATCGCGCAGGTCCCTCCATGCTCCCGTCCTCCGTGTTCCCGTCCTCGGCAGCATCCGGGGTCTTGTGACCGGCAGGTCGCATGACGTCATCGCTGCGCGACGGCCGGGGACCCCGGATGCAGCTGATGTCAGGAGCACGGAGGACGGGAGCACGGAGGGACCTGCGCGATGCAGAATGCCAGGGATGGTAAGTTAAGCAGCCGGGGGGCCTTATAATGGAGGGGAACATGTGCCAGCATTTGGGGCTGCTGTATACACCACTGGGGAGGCTGCTGTATACACCACTGGGGAGGCTGCTGTATACACCACTGGGGAGGCTGCTGTATACACCACTGGGAGGCTGCTGTATACACCACTGGGGAGCTGCTGTATACACCACTGGGAGGCTGCTGTATACACCACTGGGGAGGCTGCTGTATACACCACTGGGGAGGCTGCTGTATACACCACTGGGGAGGCTGCTGTATACACCACTGGGGAGGCTGCTGTATACACCACTGGGGAGGCTGCTGTATACACGACTGGGGAGGCTGCTGTATACACGACTGGGGAGGCTGCTGTATACTACCACTGGGAGGCCTGTATACCTGTGCTGGGTCCACCCTCGGCTTATACACGAGTCAATAGATTTTCCCAGGTTTTGGGGCAAAAGTAGGGGGTCGGCTTATACACGGGTCGGCTTATACACGAGTATATACGGTATATTACAAAGTTGCTTATTTTCAAGAGTATTATTGATTTCTGAAATAAAAGTAAACCGACAGTAAGGCTGGTTTCACACTACAATTTTTTGAAATCCGACGCTGTCCGATAGAAATCGGACAGCATCGGATCCGAATTTGGCCACATGTGATCCTATGGGGATCGGACCGATTCGGATGTGCACTAAATGGCATCCGAATCGCGTCCGATCCAATTTTATCCGATTTGTTTCCGGTGCAGAAATCTGAGACTGGTCCGATTTTTGCATCCGAATCAAAAATCAGAAAAAATCGGATCTGACAGATCGGATTATGCCAAATCCAATCTGATTCATTTAACATGGGGCCCTATGGAGCAGGGCCTGAGGAATCATCTGATGTCTCCTCGGACCCGATTTTAGTGTACTGAGCATGCTCCTAACCATCTAATTTTACTTCCGCAATGTATGAAGGAAAATTAAGTAAGGCATGGGGTTAAAAATAATAAACCATCTACTCTCACCTGTCCACGAGTCCCCCGGCGTCTTCAGCACATCCTGCCTCTAGGACCTGCCGTGATGTCAGTCACATGACCGGTTACCGCGGTAACCGGTCATGTGACATCACACGAGGTCTTGGGATCAGAAGATACAGCTGGAGACGTCGGGGGACTCGTGGACAGGTGAGAATAGATGGATCATTATTTTTTATTCCGGAGGAGAGGGAAACACAGGGGAGAAGCGGTGAGCACCAGGTGGAGAACAGGTAACAGGAGGAGCCAGGCAAACTGATCCTGCAAAATGTCGGAATTGGATGCCTATTTGGCATCCGATTGCAGGGATCAGTTTGGATCCGATGCTGTCCAATTTCTATCGGACAGGGTCGGATTGCAAAAAATCTTAGTGTGAAACCAGCCTTAGAGGTTGTGCACTACTAGTAAAATTCCTTCTGCATCTACTTGTTCCCCCCCCCTCCCTGTTTAAAATAGTAAACCCTGTACTCCCCTTCCGTGCTGGTGCTGTTTCAGCACTATCAGTAACTGTGGCTTTGAGGCTCACTTGACATTGTGTTTGGGTTCACCCATTACTAGTCAGTCTTCCATGAGAAGTCCATGTTAGGCTGGTTTCACACTGTAGTTTTTTCCCTGAACAGGTTCCATCCAGTTTGTGTGCCGAAACCAGGAGAGGAACTTGCAGAGAAAAACTATAATTGAAAGATTGACACCTGTTCTGAGTTTTGGAGACACTCATTGTTTTGGCAAACAAACCTGATCAAACCTGATCAGGGAAAAAACTGCAGTGTGAAGCCAGCCTTAGGGCCGCTTCACACTGCGGCGTGATCCGGTCCGGGGCTGTCCGGGATGACCCAGACAGCCGCGGACCGGATCAGCACACAGGACTGGGAGGCTAATATGCCCTCCGGTCCGGTGTGCAGCGCACGCAGCTGCAGCTGCTGACAGGTCAGGACCGCGGCGCCTGCGGTCCTGACTTATCAGCAGCGGGAACTGCATGCGCTGCACACCGGACCGGAGGGCATAATAGCCTCCCAGTCGTGTGTGCTGATCCGGTCCGCGGCTGTCTGGGTCATCCCGGACAGCCCCGGACCGGATCACGCCGCAGTGTGAAGCAGCCCTTACTGTTCAGGTTTGGCTGTAAAAGGAAGAAAAGCATTTATTAAAAAGCAGCATTGTACTTGCTGAGGACCACACGCTTGTACTTCTGGGTTGTTCATTAACCTCTGGTTTATTCACTTGACTCTACCTCCAACAGCCAATCACAGTTGCCCACTCTGTGACAACATCTGTGATTGGCTGTTGTGCCCCTGCCCATTGTTCCGGCATCTGTGATTGGTTGCCATTGGCAACGAACCTGCTGTCATAGGGGGTGTAAAAATAAATAGTTGAAGACAGCTGTCAATGTTTAGCTGTCTTCAACCTCTTCTATCACCCTGATGCCACGGCACTGGGGTAAAGCACCAGGATTTGCCAATTCTAATTAATGTGCTAATTTCTTGGGCGGCTGTAGCCCGGCAGGTCAATAAATATGGGCCTGGCGGTCAAAAATGGGGTGGAGCCCACACTTTTTTTTTTTTTTAATTATATTTACACCCCCATAACAGCAGGTTAATTTCCAATGGCAACCAATCACAGATATTGGCACAGTGAGTTGGGGCCGCAACAGCTAATCACAGACACTGTCACAGAAAGTGATTTGGCTGTTGGAGGTGGAGTGCAGTGAATAATCAGGAAGTTCATGAGCGGGACCCATTAGTGGTGTGACCGCAGCACTGGAGACCCTGTAAGTATAATGCTCCTGCTTTAAACCCCTTCACCCTCCAGCGATTTTCCATTTTTCGTTTTTCCCTCTCCTTCTTCCAACAGCCATAACTTTTTTATTTTTCCACAGAAAAAAACAGTATTAACTACCGTATTTTTCGCTTTATAAGACGCACCTGATTATAAGACGCACCCCCAAATTTGGTGAAGGAAAAGAGAAAAAAATAATTTATGTTAAATGGAGTCCATCTTATAATGTCAGTGTCCGTCTTACAAATCATATATATGTCAATACTGGTATATATATATCCCCCATGCTAGCACAGTAGCCCCCCATTGCAGGCACAGTAGCCCCCATTACAGGCACAGTAGGCCCCCATTACAGGCACAGTAGCCCCCACTGTGCAGCCCCCACTGCTGGCACTGGAGCCCCCACTGTGCAGCCCCTGCAGCCCCTGGAGCCCCCACTGTGCAGCCCCTGGAGCCCCCACTGTGCAGCCCCTGGAGCCCCCACTGTGCAGCCCCCACTGTGCAGCCCCTGGAGCCCCCACTGTGCAGCCCCTGGAGCCCCCACTGTGCAGCCCCTGGAGCCCCCACTGTGCAGCCCCTGGAGCCCCCACTGTGCAGCCCCTGGAGCCCCCACTGTGCAGCCCCCACTGTGCAGCCCCTGGAGCCCCCACTGTGCAGCCCCTGGAGCCCCCACTGTGCAGCCCCCACTGTGCAGCCCCTGGAGCCCCCACTGTGCAGCCCCTGGAGCCCCCACTGTGCAGCCCCTGGAGCCCCCACTGTGCAGCCCCCACTGTGCAGCCCCTGGAGCCCCCACTGTGCAGCCCCTGGAGCCCCCACTGTGCAGCCCCCACTGTGCAGCCCCTGGAGCCCCCACTGTGCAGCCCCCACTGTGCAGCCCCTGGAGCCCCCATTGTGCAGCCTCCACTGTGCAGCCCCTGGAGCCCCCACTGTGCAGCCCCACTGTGCAGCCCCCACATCTCTGCGCACATGATACTCACCCAGCTTCACCGCTGCCTGCTGACCGCGATATCCCCGCCATCTGTGCTCTGCCGGCATCCGGGTCCTGAGAGCGCCGCTCGGTGATGACGTCACTCGCAGCGATGCTCACAGCACCCGGATGCCGGCAGAACACCGACAGCGGGGATATCGCGGTCAGCAGGCAGCGGTGAAGCTAGGTGAGTATCAATCCATGGTATAGTCAGTGCTTTCCACGCAATGCAAGCGTGGAAAGCACTGACTATACATACAGGCTGCAGCTGCGGACCCGGCTCCTGTAACATGGGCTGCTCCCGCTGGTGATTGACAGCGGGATGCAGTGCATATTACAGGAGATAATGAGCGGCCCCACGTGACCAGAGCCCGCAGCTGCAGCCTGCTCCTGGCCCCATTCAGCCCCCGGACACCGCTCCTGAGCCGCCATTCCCACACCCCAAAGCACACTTTCGCTTTGTAAGACGCCTCCCCCACTTTCCCCCAAAAGTTGGGGACTAAACGTGCGTCTTACAAAGCGAAAAATACGGTAAGTACCCTGTCTTTTATACAGTTTTTCACTAGCACTTGCTTTTTATTATTACCTTTTTTCGGCAGAGTACTGCCACACGTTTGTTATACTGTTTTTTTTCTGTGGTCTAGATATTGGGTGAGTGAACACCCGTTCACATTGTGCCCTGGCTCAGGTGCTGTTTTCTCTTTTTTATGTTTCCGTCAATATAGACCTGTGTCAGCTTGTTTTTTACGGGACGAGTTGTACAGATGAAATAATTTATTTTACCATATAGTATACAGGAAAATGGGGAAAAATATTCAAAGTGCAGTGAAATTGCATAGAAAAGTGCAATCACACGTTTGTTTTTTGTTTTTTTTTCTTCGCCATGTTCACTATATGGTAAAACTGACATGACTGTATGATGCCCCAGGTCAGTACGAATTTGCAGATTCCAAACATGTATACTTTTACAAGTATCTAAATAGTGAAAAAAATTCTGAAGTTTTGAAAAAGAAAAAAAAACACAAAATAATCACACTTTTTGCACCATGTTCTGTGACCTGTACTGTTCTCATTTTTGGGATCTGGGGCTGTGTGATGTCTTATTTTTTTGCGGCTTGAGCTGATGTTTCTAATGATACCATTTTTAGGTGGATGCGCTGTTTTGATTGTCCGTCATTGCATTTTATTGCAATGTTGCGGCGACCCAAAAAATTTTAATTTTGGCGTTTGGACCTTTCTTTCCATTACACAGTTTACAGCTCTGATTAATTGATTTTATATCTTGATAGATTGGGCAAAGGGGGTGATTTGAACTTTTGTGCTTTTTTTTTCTTCTTTTTTTCATACTTTTAAAACTTTATTTTTTAATTCTTTATTTTACACAGCCCCATAGGGCGCCACAGTGCTGCAGTGGCTGAACGCTTGTGCCATGTCCCGATGAGCTGCAGCACTTCGGTACATGGCATTCAGTTTCACTTTCAGTGGTTGGCAGCATTTTCCAACCACTGACAAGAAGCGAATCCTGGAAGAGATAGCGGCGGGACTGTCTCAGACTCTGCCATCTTTCTCGGCCACTAGGTCTGACTGGATAACTATTAAAGACTCCAATAATTATGATCTGCTACTCTCTTAAAGGGAGTCCGGATCCTCCCCCCATTCCTTTTAGGGGAACTCTTTCGACTGTTCTCGGTCTATCTGACATGTATATGAATCCAGTAAATATATTGTTCTTTCTTTCTCTCCCCCCCCCCCCCCCTTTTTTTTTTTTTTTCTCTCTTTTTTTCTCTTTCTCTTCTCTCTCTCTTTCCCTCCCTTCCTTCCCCCCCCTCCCCTGGGCGGATTTATGATTTATGATTTATATAGCTTTTTTGATAAAATAAAAATAATAACAGAACTTTTCAGTTTTAACATTTTCATCTTAAAGGGATCCTGTCACCCCCAAAACACATGTAAACCTATTAAAACCTGTCCCTAGAGCATATTAACACTATCCCTACACTCTTTTTACCTCCTAAATGCAGTAAGTGACATTGAATAAAAACGTTTTATAAGTACCTGATTAGTGCTGATAATGAGTGACTATCTATTCATAGTCACTCATCAAGACTGCCCCTCTGCTTCATATCACGCCTATTCAGGCGTGATCGTCAGCCTAGATTCAAATTGCCGCCTCCCTGCCGTGCCCTGTCTCGTCCGAGGCTGCAGTGTGGCTGGTGACGCGATCCGCGTCATTCCCGGCGCCTGGTGACGTATTTAGACCGGCGCCGCGCTGTTAGCTTCAAAATGCGCACTGCGCATGCGCATTGGGCATGCGCAGTGCGCATTTTGAAGCTAACAGCGCGGCGCCGGTCTAAATACGTCACCAGGCGCCGGGAATGACGCGGATCGCGTCACCAGCCACACTGCAGCCTCGGACGAGACAGGGCACGGCAGGGAGGCGGCAATTTGAATCTAGGCTGACGATCACGCCTGAATAGGCGTGATATGAAGCAGAGGGGCAGTCTTGATGAGTGACTATGAATAGATAGTCACTCATTATCAGCACTAATCAGGTACTTATAAAACGTTTTTATTCAATGTCACTTACTGCATTTAGGAGGTAAAAAGAGTGTAGGGATAGTGTTAATATGCTCTAGGGACAGGTTTTAATAGGTTTACATGCGTTTTGGGGGTGACAGGATCCCTTTAATTCCATACCTATGGTGAAAGTATGGAAAGTATTCTCTTGTTATACTTTCATTTATTATTAACCTTTCTATGAGTCTAGGACTATGGACAAAACATACTGTGTACTTTAACTCATGGAATGGTCATGATTTCAAAACACTAAAGTGTTCTTGATTTTTGTATGTATTCTACTTGATATGTGAACGTTCTATACCTTTGTTTAATAAAAATATATTTACCAAAAAAAAAAAAAAAAAAAGCGAATCCTGATGGCTTCCGGGGTCTCTCCAGGACCCCGGGCTATCAGTACTGCATGGAGATCCCACGATCTTATCGTGGGATCTCCTATCTCTGCAGGGAACACAGTGTTCCCTGCTGAGGTGCTTCTGGATTGCGCTGTAATTGAATTACAGCGCAATCTAATGGGTTAACAACGATCGGATCGTGGATCTGATTTGTGCTGTAAGCCCAATATCTCAGCTGATAAAATCAGCTGAGATGTCAGGTGAATGATGTGAGCCCCGTGCTTGAGCTCACATCAAAGGCGGGCTCCTGACCCATGATATCCCATTACATCAAGGGTCAGGAAGGGGTTAATTCCCATTTTGCTTCGTGTTAAAGCCCTCCTAGCCACCATTTCAACATTTTAAAGTCCCGGTATGGGCTCAAGTTTGGGTCACCTCCGGTTCCGAACCCAGGCTTGGGGGGAAAAAAAAAGTCTGTCCAGTTCCGCCAAACCCAAAATCTGCCGAGTAGTTTGCCCATCTTGAATTGTGATGTCATGAGAGCCCTGAGTTCAATCACAGTTTCTTTCTTCCCACCTTCGGACGTAGAAACTATTAACAGGAAGATAGCTCCTATGTCTCAAGGTGGGAGAGAGAGAAGCCGTCGATGATTGGACGCTGGCCATGCATGACATCAAATGTCATGTGAGCCCCAATCTACAGTTACAGGCAGTACAGGAACGGTGGCAGAACGGTTGGGAAGTTTGGGGTTATTATTTTAACTGGGGGAAGAAGTCTGCTCAGAAGGGATTGTTCTACCATGTTTCCCCGAAAGTAAGACCCTGTCTTACATTAAATTTACCTCCAAAAGCCCCACCCTGTTTTACTTTCGGGGGAGGTCTTACATTAGGAAAAAATAAAAAAGACAAATTTATAGGACACTTGCGGTTCACTTGCGGCAAGTGCGGGTGAAAAAAACGCACTTGTCGCACAGCACTTGCGGCGCAATTGCGGCATGGCCCCATGCAATGTATAGGACACTTGCGGTTCACTTGCGGCAAGTGTGGTTGCCGCACTTGCCGCAAGTGAACCGCAAGTGTCCTATACATTGCATGGGGCTGTGCCGCAATTGCGCCGCAAGTGCTGTGCGGCAAGTGCGTTTTTTTCACCGCAACTGCCATTTTAAAATGGGAGCCATTTTTGAGCAAGTGGCTTTGCCGCAATTGCGCCGCACACAGTGCACACACGCACAGTGCACACACACACACAGTGCACACACACACACCCATGTTTACAGTACACACGTGTACGGTACCTGTTTTCGCCGGATCACTTCCTCTTTTCCTCTGCGGTGCTGGGTGACGATTCCTCAGGGCTGGGCGGCCAATCACAGGTCGCGCTGGGCGGAGATCGGCGGGGCACAGCAAATTAGGCTGTGATTAACCCCATGATCTCCGGACCAGCGGCTGCACCAGGGGGACAGAAGGAGCCTGGACGGCGGCGTATACCGTAGAACGGTAAGCCTGCGGCAACCTAAAGAGAGGCCTTACATTAGAAACCCATGGGCAACCCCCTACCCTGCCTTACTTTCGGGGGGTCTTACTTTCGGGGAAACACGGTAGTAATGGACAGCCCCTTTACGCTTTGCATGTAAGGTCACTGTACTATACTCTCCTGCATCCATTAGGGTATGTGCCCACAAGACGTTGTTTGAGCAGTCCTGAACGCAGCAAAACCTAAACTGGTTTCAAGTATCCTAGAGTCCTTGCCAGGAGATTTGCTGATTTGAGATCCTGTGTTTTTTTTTGTGCGTTCTTCCTGCGTTTTTTTCCATTGACCGCACCAAAAACGCAGGAAAAATAGAGCATGTCAATTCTTTCCTATCTGCACCAAAAACGCAGGTATTTGACAGTTCTTGACACTTCCAAAACCAATGTGTGGGCACAGCGTTTCTGTAAAACACATTGGTTTTGTTGGGAATCCAAACCGCAGGAACAAATTAGCATAAATTACCATAAAACCAATGGTAAACCGCAGCAAAAACGTACTGTGTGCACATACCCTTATTCATCTGTTTCCAGCAATGCTCTGGTTGATCTCTGGCAATTTGTGACCTGTCCAGTGCTTCATAGAGCACCCCTAAGGTCTCAACTCAATACACCTCTATGAGAGCATCATTCTGCTGTCATGCTGACTCTCATTGACTTGTATTGATCACTTGTGACGTAATGTTTGACTTCTAGCTAGTCAGATGTTACAGACACAAGACTGTGCCATGAGACCGATGCAGCACTGAACAAGGATGAAGACAGCAGCAGGTGAATATGACAGGGGGTTTACATTTAAAGCACCACTCCAGCGCTACAAAAAAAATGCTGGTGATTTAAGTAAACTAATTAAAAACATTTCAGCGAACACATCACACTGTAGGACACTGAAGCATTTTTATTCTTTACCTGGCTAGTATGCTTGAGAAAGTAAAATGTATTTCAGGTGGAAGATGGGCATAAAGGCATTGGTGGATACATCATATCCCCAGCATTTTAGGCTATGTTCACATGGTGTTCATATTTTGTGCTTTTTTTGCAGTTGCGCTTCTTTACGCGATATGCCGCAAAAAGAGCATCTGCATTCACGCAGTGCACTTTTTTTTGTGTGCTTTTCTCAAGCCCATTTTATCATGTGGGCTATGGGAAATGCGCAAAGAATTCACATGTCTATTCTTTTTACGCACACGTTTTTGCAGTGAAAGCACGTGCGTAACAAAATGCACAAAAGCACTGAACTGAACGCATGTTGGCAAACCCAGGTTTTGCTGGATTGCGTATCCAGAATTGCGTTTCACTGTATTTACTCACGCGTAAGAAACGCTGCGTAAATGCAGGAAAATGCAAGAATACGCAGCAAGAATCCTGCCTGTCTTTACTGGAGCCACCACTTGGGGGAGCTCAGTGCATTTGAATTTACTTAGTTACTATTGAATACAATGGAAGCTTTAAAATCTTAGCTTCCTCAAGTGGTGGCTATAGCAAAATGCTATAGCTCTACATTAGAAGTGTACTGTACATGTTTTTTGATCCCTAGGCAACATTTTCCGGTGGAATTAACCAAGTTGTATTGCAGTTCTTTTGGTAATCGGGGGGTTGTATCTTTTTGAATACAGAAAGTATGTGCTACAAATTGCACCATTTTTTAGAACACCCATCTACTGTGATTCCCAGAAAATAAGGCGCCACCCGAAAGTAACGTGCAGTGGATTTTTTGCCAGGATACTTAATATAAGGCCCCTCAAAAATAAGACGTGGCCAGTAAAAAAAAACAAAAAAAAAAAACAACCTGATATTCACCTGCTGCTGCTACCTCTTGCTGCCGCCATCGCCATCGTTCCTCCATGTCCTTCGGAGCTTGCGGCTGCCACCACCGCCACCGCTTAATGTCACCCGGTGTAGCCGGGCACTGTAGATGTAGGATGGTAAGCCGCCAGTCAGGCGGCTGCTGGCACCTGGCCGCGGCATTACCATACATCACCTGTACAGAGGTTATCTCAGCAGCTCAGCGTAGATTTACAGTAATGCTGTGGCCAATCAGACGCCAGCAGACACCTGATTGGCTGATGGCTTACCATTCGTACATCTATGGCGCCGGGCTATGTACACACCGGGTGACCTCAAGTGGCGGTGGCAGAGGTAATCTCTGGCAGGTTTCGGTGATGTGTCTGACTGTTTATGTGTGACTCTGTGTGTGTGGCTAGAGGGCTATTGGAGGATCATGGGGGCTACAGAGGGATAGTGGAGAATGATGGGAGGGGGGGCTACAGAGAGATAGTGAAGGATGATGGGGATAAGACACCCCCTGAAAATAAGACATGGTGCTACTTTCAGAGCAAAAATTAATATAAGACAGTGTCTTATTTTCTGGGAAACAAGGTATCAAGAGGATAGAGGTCTCCTTTTAGCAACCTTGAAACAGTCTTCTTCATAGAATTCAAAAATTGTAGTAGCATTCATGCATGGCCACTTCTTCATCTCATCTATTCTTTTCTGTTTGCCCAGGAAAAAGGACTTCTCTATTGTGCCAAAATATGGGGGCCTCGCAGATTGTCACAGTTCACTATTAATAAATACGTGACCCTACGGTCAGCTGGGGGCCACATAGAAGGCAATGTGCATCCCAGCCACAAGTGCTCTAGGGCACATCAGTGGCCAGATAGCTGGGGGCCACATAGAAGGTAAAGTGCATCCCAGCCATAAGTGCTCCAAGGCACATCAGTGACCAGATGTCTAAGGACTATATAGGAGGCCATTTGTATCCCAACCACAAGTGCTCTAAAGGTACGGTCACACGTGGCAATTTTGCTAGCAATTTCACTGACAATTTGCTGGTTGCAGTGAAATCATGGACACATTGTTCTATTTTGTTGCTGTGTACAAATGTAACAATGTGTCCATGATTTCACTTCAACCAGCAAATTGCCAGTGAAATTGCTAGCAAAATTGACGCGTGACCTTTAGGCACGTCAGTGACTAGATGGCTGAGGGCTACATGGGAGGCCATGTACATCCTAGCCATACGTGGTGCACTCCTGCTCCAAATTAAGAAATTTGAGAGCTTTACCACAAGGGCCTCTTGCAATATGGCCCCTAGAAGTTGCGTAATGTGACTTTGTGTACCAGTGATACGTTTATCTGTATCAGTCTTTTATATATCCATTGTGTTATTAACCAGAGGATTGTAAAAATGACACCAGCCAAATATAATAATCTATTCAACTTGTTTTACTACTTCTTTCCTATAGTTTGTTGGCGCTCTAGAAGAAATGCTTACTTCAATTAAAAAGGATTCCAGGTATGTAATCTACAGACAGTTCTGTTACATGATCATGGTTGTTTCTAGAGACTTCTCCTTTTAGGACAATCTATTCCTATGCCCTGGAAGTGTATATGGCCATCGACTAGGAGGGCCTTCTGCTCGATTAGAGAAAATGGATAGAAGATGCAACTCTTGACACTACAGTAGTGAATTGTGATGTTGCATTTCTGTGGCAGTCCCAACAACTTTCCCTGCTGAATGTTTTATTGTACAGGGTTGTTTTAGCAAAAGTGTTTGTCAGTGGCGTAAGCAGAGTCTGGTGAGCCCCGGTGCGAAGTTTAGACCTGGCCCTCCCTCGTGTACACACACGTTGGTCAGATGAATGGGCCTCATGAAACGTTCTAAATCCTCTAAAGACTCACAAATTGACCCCTCTCCCCATTCACTATACATATCGTCCCTCATCATGTTGTGTACGGTCCTCCTCCTGGAATATGGCCCTTATCATGGAATTTGTTTCCCCCATCCTGGTTTATATGGTCCTCCTCCTGCCACCATATTTGTCCAATTATCATAATGCATCCCCATATTCATATATTACAATGTTCCCCCACAGTCCTCTATGTATTATAATGCATCATATAGTCCTTCGTTCATAAGGTAGCCCCCATTGTCATTCAATTATTATAATAAACCCCCATTATCCTCCATGTAATATAATGCAGTCTCACATCTTTCCATATGTCATAATGCAGCCTCATATCCTCTCCATATAGTATAATACAGCATTCATAGCCTCTCCGTATAATACAGCATTCATAGCCTCTCTGTATAATACAGCCTCATAGCCTCTCCGTATAATACAGCCTCATAGCCTCTCCGTATAATGCAGCCTCATAGCCTCTCCGTATAATGCAGCCTCATAGCCTCTCCGTATAATACAGCCTCATAGCCTCTCCGTATAATACAGCCTCATAGCCTCTCCGTATAATACAGCCTCATAGCCTCTCCGTATAATACAGCCTCATAGCCTCTCCGTATAATACAGCCTCATAGCCTCTCCGTATAATACAGCCTCATAGCCTCTCCGTATAATACAGCCTCATAGCCTCTCCGTATAATACAGCCTCATAGCCTCTCCGTATAATACAGCCTCATAGCCTCTCCGTATAATACAGCCTCATAGCCTCTCCGTATAATACAGCCTCATAGCCTCTCCGTATAATACAGCCTCATAGCCTCTCCGTATAATACAGCCTCATAGCCTCTCCGTATAATACAGCCTCATAGCCTCTCCGTATAATACAGCCTCATAGCCTCTCCGTATAATACAGCCTCTCCGTATAATACAGCCTCATAGCCTCTCCATATAGTATATGCAGCCTCATGCCTCTCCTAATAAGTATAACTGCAGCCTCATAGCCTCTCCATATAGTATAATGCAGCCTCATAGCCTTTCCATATAGTATAATGCAGCCTCATAGCCTCTCCATATAGATAATGCAGCCTCATAGCCTCTCCATATAGATAATGCAGCCTCATAGCCTCTCCATATAGCATAATGCAGCCCTCGTATCTCTCCCTTATATAGCAAATGACCACCTGCGCCTTATATATGAAACACCACCTCCCCCCCATAGTCCTCTGGCCATAGTGCACTCGCTTAGTTAGAAAAAAAAATCTGTACTTACTTTTCCTGGTTCCCTTGCTGCTCCGGCAGTCTCCTGAAAATTCAAGACGGAGGAGGAGGTGTCGGCCTGCTGTATGCGGTCCTCAGTGGAACGCAGGCCAGGAAGCCAGCAGATCCGAGTAGAGGAAGTGAGGGGCACGAGCAGCAGCAGGAAGTAGGAGGCTTCCCTCCCCTCCTCTCCTTGTCACACGGGCCCTATAGCGGCCTGTGCTGCCGCGCTGTCACATTGGTGTGTGTCCACGGGGATGCACATCCATGGGAAGCAGGAACTGTGATCAGCGGGCGCAGGGAGCAGCTGGAGGTGCGGGCCCTTTACAGGTCCAGGCCCCATCGCAGCTGCGACCCCTGCGACCGCGATCGTTACGCCACTGGTGTTTGTCCTGATTAGCAGAAATATCACACTTGTTTTCCATTGGATACAGCCTATTTTGCAGCATATAATGCAGGACCCTTGCATGTTTTCACATCAGTAATTAGGTTAGGTTACTTTCCTACACAACTTTGTTAGATACCAGGATATTGTGGTCAGATCTGTGGAGTCGGAGCCCATTTTGGTAAAGTCCGAGTTGGAGTGGGTAGAAAATGGACTAACTCCGACTCCTAAAATATATAATAAATTGGGTACAGTAATGCAATGCAGTATGTGCTGAATATCATTATTTATGTTCTATCTAAATATCTTGATTATTGTATCATAATAATGATTAAAAGCCTAATGTTATTACCAATCTATTGTGGCGAGTGCAATCTTTGCTGCAATAATATGCTGGGGTAGTAGTGTGCGCACAGCTGACGCTAATAAGCTGAATAAACTTATCAAGAAGGCTAGTGCGGCGGTGGGTCTACAACTTAGGACTTTCGAGGAGGTATTAGAGGATAGAATTAATAAGAAATGCAAGGCTATAATGAGCAACAATACACACCCGCTCTCTGAACTGTTTGCGAAGCAGAAGAGCACATTCAGCAAGCATCTAATCCAACTAATGTGTATAAAGGAAAGATACAGAAAATCGTTTGTTCCGACAGCTGTGGGGATGTTTAACAAATGTATAAGTGTAAAGCATCCCAAGACTAAGTGAAGTTCTAAGGGTATGGGGGGAATAGGTGAGGTACATGTACCAGTCTACCCGCATCTGCTGTCCATATAGACTTATTTTGTAAAGTGTGTAATGTTCTTGATCTTTGTTCTGCTGCTGTAATACTGTAATTTCCTCCGGGATCAATAAAGTTTATCTTATCTTATCTTATCTTATCTTATCTTACCATTGTACTTCAATAAATTTATCACTTAAAAATGAGCCATGTATTAAAGGAGTTAGTCGTGGAGTTGGGGAAATTGAGGAGACTGAGTCGTTGGTTTGGCTTACCGACTTTACAGCTCTGATTGTGGTGGCTGTATATTCTTACAGTACATTTCTTACAAATAGGCTACACATGACATGCCTTTAAATGATTACAAGCAAAATATTAACTTGCTCTTTTTTCCCCTTCACGACCTATGATGTATCCTATACGTTATCATTGCCCAAGTGTACCCAACCT
Source organism: Allobates femoralis (assembly GCA_033576535.1). Classification (NCBI taxonomy): domain Eukaryota; kingdom Metazoa; phylum Chordata; class Amphibia; order Anura; family Aromobatidae; genus Allobates; species Allobates femoralis. Next base: position 424,751,351 of record JARQOC010000003.1, read on the forward strand.
ATGGCATATGAGGTACAGTTGTGGCCAAAAGTATTGACACCCCTGCAATTCTGTCAGATAATACTCAGTTTCTTCCTGAAAATGATTGCAATCACAAATTCTTTGGTATTATTATCTTCATTTAATTTGTCTTCAATGAAAAAACACAAAAAGAATTGTCCTAAAGCCAAATTGGATATAATTCCACACCAAACATAACAAAGGGGGTGGACAAAAGTATTGGCACTGTTAGAAAAATCATGTGATGCTTCTAAAATTTGTGTAATTAACAGCACCTGTAACTTACCTGTGGCACCTAACAGGTGTTGGCAATAACTAAATCACACTTGCAGCCAGTTGACATGGATTAAAGTTGACTCAACCTCTGTCCTGTGTCCTTGTGTGTACCACATTGAGCATGGAGAAAAGAAAGAAGACCAAAGAACTGTCTGAGGACTTGAGAAACCAAATTGTGAGGAAGCATGAGCAATCTCAAGGCTACAAGTCCATCTCCAAAGACCTGAATGTTCCTGTGTCTACCGTGCGTAGTGTCATCAAGAACTTTAAAGCCCATGGCACTGTGGCTAACCTCCCTAGATGTGGACGGAAAAGAAAAATTGACGAGAGATTTCAATGCAAGATCGTGCGGATGGTGGATAAAGAACCTCGACTAACATCCAAACAAGTTCAAGCTGCCCTGCAGTCCGAGGCTATATCAGTGTCAACCCGTACTATCCGTCGGCATCTGAATGAAAAGGACTGTATAGTAGGAGACCCAGGAAGACCACACTTCTTACCCCGAGACATAAAAAAGCCAGGCTGGAGTTTGCCAAAACTTACCTGAGAAAGCCTAAAACGTTTTGGAAGAATATTCTTTGGTTAGATGAGACAAAAGTAGAGCTTTTTGGGCAAAGACATCAACATAAAGTTTACAAGAGAAAAAAAAGAGGCATTCAAAGAAAAGAACACGGTCCCTACAGTCAAACATGGCGGAGGTTACCTGATGTTTTGGGGTTGCTTTGCTGCCTCTGGCACTGGACTGCTTGACCGTGTGCATGGCATTATGAAGTCTGAAGACTACCAACAAATTTTGCAGCATAATGTAGGGCCCCGTGTGAGAAAGCTGGGTCTCCCTCAGAGGTCATGAGTCTTCCAGCAGGACAATGACCCAAAGCACACTTCAAAAAGCACTAGAAAATGGTTTGAGAGAAAGCACTGGAGACTTCTAAGGTGGCCAGCAATGAGTCCAGACCTGAATCCCATAGAACACCTGTGGAGAGATCTAAAAAATGGCAGTTTGGAGAAGGCACCCTTCAAATATCAGGGACCTGGAGCAGTTTGCCAAAGAAGAATGGTCTAAAATTCCAGCAGAGCATTGTAAGAAACTCATTGATGGTTACCGAAAGCGGTTGATCGCAGTTATTTTGGCTAAAGGTTGTGCAACCAAGTACCGTGTTTCCCCAAAAGTAAGACCCTGTCTTACATTTTTTTGGGGGCCAAAAGTGGCCCCCTGTCTTACTTTCGGGGGGGGGGGTCTTATATTGGCAGCCCCAGCCTACTCACATACACACACACACACACACACACACACACACACCGTCTATAGTCATGTATAAGCCGAGGGTGGGAAATACAGCAGACCGCCACCCCGGTATACAGCCCCCAGCACAGGTATACAGCCCCCAGCAGTGTGTTACACAGCCCAGCAGTGTGTTACACAGCCCAGCAGTGTGGTACACAGCCCAGCAGTGTGGTACACAGCCCAGCAGTGTGGTACACAGCTCAGCAGTGTGGTATACAGCCCCCCTGCTGCTGGCACACTGCCCCCCTGCTGCTGGCACACTGCCCCCCTGCTGCTGGCACACTGCCCCCCCAGCTCTGAGGCCCCCCTGCTGCTGCTTACATCTTACCCTCCAGCGTCTTCTTGCAGCAGCCAGCGCGTCGGTCCTCCGTTCCCGTCTTCAGCTGTTTCCCGGATCATGTGACTCGTCGCAGCGCATGACATCATCGCTAGTGCGACCGGCCGGTCACATGATCTGGGAAACAGCTGAAGACGGGACTGGAGGACCGACGCGCTGGCTGCTGCAAGAAGACGCTGGAGGGTAAAATGTAAGCAGCAGCAGGGGGGCCTCAGAGCTTTGGGGGCAGTGTGCCAGCAGGATAGGGGGCCTTACATTAGCCCCCCCCCGGTTGTAAGGCCCTATATTCGGGGGAGGCCTTACATTAGCAGGCCCCCCCTTTACCCCTACGCGGCCTTACAATCGGGGGGGGGGCTTACTTTCGGGGAAACACGGTATTAGGCTGAGGGTGCCAATACTTTTGTCTGGCCCATTTTTGGAGTTTTGTGTGAAATGATCAATGTTTTGCTTTTTGCTTCATTCTCTTTTGTGTTTTTTCATTGAAGACAAATTAAATAAAGATAATAATACCAAAGAATTTGTGATTGTAATCATTTTCAGGAAGAAACTGAGTATTATCTGACAGAATTGCAGGGGTGTCAGTACTTTTGGCCACAACTGTACATCTTGCCTACCATGCATCACAGTGACGGCAGCGATACTGATCACATGAAGATGCCTTTTGTTTCTGACCGCTACTCTAATTGCTTTCATTGGTTGTTCAATTCTGAACAGTCAATCACAGCGATTTCAGTGTGCAAGCCAATAAATATGCCTGAAACATTGAAGTCAGCTATGATCTGTGCTGTAACAGCAACGAACATAGGCTGAAGCCTGGCAACAGTGGCTTAACCAACCTCAGCTCTGATGGGAGTGATCGTGATTCACCAGTCAGTGAGCATAGACCCGATATGACCTCACAGTGACCGCTCTTCTCCACCTCATAACTTGGAGACTGTGTTGTCCTTCTGTTGGATCTTCTGGGATTTGTGATGCCACAAGCTATTTTTCCCTGTGCCATCACTGCTTGTGCTGCTGCTGATATAAGGAAAGAAGATAGATGTTTTCCTGTTCTGTTCCTGTCCCCGATTCTTTTTGTGCCCACCCAAATCCCTCTGTCCCCTCTTCCACACCTTTACCACCCCCACTTCTGGTGCTGAGTACTGATCAGTAATTGATTGCTCGATTTTGGCTATTCGCTAATTAGCATCCATGCTCGCATTTGGCAAGGACTTTTTCTTTTTCCAGTTTCCCTGTTCCCGTTTTTTTTTTTTTTTTCTTTTGCACTACATCCGTGAGTGCATCCTACAGCCATGGAGGGCTGATCAATGATCATCTAGTGCAAAAAGAGAGCCAAAAAATAATTAATTGGTTCGATAAGGCTAGATTAGGAACGATAAAAATATATTAATATTTATAATATAAGTAATCGCCGTCTACTACAGTATTTCTTTACTAGATAGTCGGGTTTATTTATAGTTGCAGGCACTTTTTTATTTTTTTTTTCCCTTTTGTCTTTTTTAGTAATTGTAGTTTACAATTTAATGGAAAAATTCTTGCACTTTTATTAAATTTTTTTTTCAAGCTGCAGTTAAAACATTAGAAATCGGCGTTCTGGAGTCCCTGGGAAAAAGATGGATCCCTACATGTAAGATTGCCACCTGCGGCGACACCTAGACAACCATGCCCGTTACCGACCCCATCAAGCCAGAGATGACTGCCCAAAAGGGGGCCAGTCTGGGGCAGGACCACCACATGTGGGCCAGTGTACCTCTTTCTCCACAGCCCCTCCAGCATAGAGGGGATCGATCCTGGGAGAAGCGCGCCAGGGTCACCGGAGGGTAATACCACCTCATATGAATTTTCTTCAGGATTTCCAGGTGATTAACACACCTGGAAGCTGCCTGTAAGACCCTCGGTCCCCTATACCGGTCTTCCTACGGGGCCGTGAACCCCAGGTCTTCCTCCCATCTCCTCATGTAGCTTGGTTTATTGGGGAACAAGGCCGCAGTCAAATGTCTATACACTCCCGACAAAGCTTTTTGTTTAGTGGGGGAAAAAAGGAACTTTTGAAAATGGGAGACCTCAGGGGGAGGGCGAGCCCCCCACGTCCCCCCAATAGAGCTAAAGAAATGTGAGATCTGCGCATATTGGTAGAAAGTCCTCTCTATACCCGGAAATTTCGCACAAAGGCTCTAAAAGGGGCTGACACAACCCGATTCAAGGAGGTCCGCACAGTTGCGGATCCCCACCCGCGTCCAAGGACCAATGTTCAGGAAGGGGATATGAAAAGGCAAAGCCCTAATGTCTATATCCTTAGGGATAATGAGATCTGCTTCCCCACCTCTTCCCTCCAGGTTCGCAAGAGTGAGACCATCGTGGGGAGCTGCAGGGACACTCTCGTAGGGGCCAAGCACTCCGCCTCCAAAAGATGGCGCAGAGAACCAGTCCCAAGGAGAGCAGACTCGAGACCCACCCAGCCCCCAATGCCCCTCGCCATCCACCAAAGCTTGGCCTCTTGAAGCAGTGTAGCTCTGTAGTACGCCGACAAATTAGGAACTCCCATTCCCCCTTGACTGTGAGGCAGATACATGATATTCCCCGATACTCTGGCTCTTCGGCCTACCCAGATGTATGCATGCACGGCTTGTTGCAAGCGCGTTAGTAGGTTGGAGGGAATAGACAGAGGCAGATTGCGAAAGAGATATAGAACTTTCGGGAGGAGGAAAATTTTAAAAGCATGAATGCGCACCACCGACGACAGGGCTGGCAGGGGGTGAGTGTTTGTTTCTCTGCGCAAGGAGGCCAGGAGAGCATCCACATTAACTGACACTATCCGGTGAGTGTTTGTTAGTGATCCCGAGGTACGGAACACCCTCCTCCCTCCAAACGAAGGGAAATTTCTGACGCAGTCTGGCAGCAAGCGGGCCCGAGACAACGATGGGGAAAATCAACGATTTAGTCGCGTTCAATTTATAATATGATAATTTGGTGAACAGGGCCAGGGCGTCCATCACCACCGACAGGGAGGTCTCTAAGTCAGTGCAAGCTATAATATCATCGGCGTAGAGCCCAATTTTATGGGATATCTCACCGACGGAAAACCCAGTTATAGCCGGGTTTGATCTAATAGATTCCGCCAGCGGTTCGATTATCAAGGAAAAGATAATAGGAGACAGGGGACAACCCTGGCGGGTACCGTTGGTCAGAGAAAAGGCCGAGGAGAGAAATCCGGAGGAGAGCACTCTGGCGTTCGGATTGGAGTACAAGGCCAAAATGGCCGACAGAACAGGGCCCCGAAACCCAAATTTCTCTAGGACAGAGGCCAGGTAACCCCAGTGCACCCTATCAAACGCCTTTTCAGCGTCAAGTGACAGGAGGGCACTGGGGATCCCAGCCCTTTCAGCCACACTAATCAAATCAATAAAGCGCCTCGTGCCGTCCTTCGTCTGCCTCCCGCTCACAAAGCCCACCTGATCCACATGCAGCAGCGACGGGGTGACTCTCTGGAGTCGGCATGCCAGGAGTTTTGCAAACACCTTCACGTCGCAGTTGAGCAGTGAAATCGGACGGTAGCTACCAGGGTCGTCTGGGGGTTTCCCCTGCTTTGGAATAGTGACAATAGTCGCCGCGAGGGCACAGGGGGAGATGGTACCCGCTCCCTGCCAGAATTTGGATACCTTCGTGAGGAAGGGAGCCAACAAGCGGGCGAATGTACGGTAATAATCGTTGGGAAGACCGTCCGGGCCCGGGGCGGAGTGGCGTTTAGTGGAAGAGAGAACCCGTGAGATTTCAGCGTCCGTTATAGGGGAGTTCAGGTCGTCCAGTTGCTCTGGCGACAAGCGGGGAAGCCGCAAGTCGTCCAGGAACCTCTGGAAGTCCTCCGGGGTCGGGGCCGGTGCCGAAGGATCATCTGTAATGTTATAGAGTTGAGAGTAGTAGTGTGCGAAAGCATCTGCGATCTCGATGGGGTTAGAGCGAAGCACACCGGAGTAGTCTTTCAAGGCCGAGATAGAGGATATAAGCTCCGTTTTCTTAATGCGCTTGGCCAGAAGGGCCCCGGCCCGATCTCCTGCGGAGTAGAAGGACAGCTTGGACCTGCGGAGGCATTTCTCATGCTGCGACAGCAGAAATGCCCGCAACTGTGTCCTAACAGCAAACAACTGCTGACTCACTCCGGGAGAGAGGGTCGTTTTGTGGATCTCCTCCAGGTCTTGGAGGCGGGCCAAGAGTTCCTCTCTACGCCTTTCTCTTTCCCTTTTGAGACGGGAGGCCTGTAGGATAAACAGTCCTCTAACATACGCCTTATGGGCCAGCCACATCGTCTCGTCAGAGACCTCCCCGTTATCATTATGGAGAAAATAGTCAGAGAGCGCACGTTCTATATCTGTAACTATCTGCTGACGTGATAAGAGGTCTGGGTTGAGTCTCCAGGAGTAGGGTGCCTGAGGTCTGCCCGCCAGGGAGAGGGACAGGGAGGTAGGAGCGTGGTCGGACCACATAATGAGTCCCACGTCCGCTTTGGTACAGACAGGCAGGGTCCCACTATCCACCAAGAAAAAAATCGATGCGCGAGTAGGACCTATACCTGCTAGAGTAGAACGTACAGTCCCGCTCCCCGGCGTGCAGGTACCTCCAGATGTCATGCAGGTGTAGAGACCTGCATAGGCGACCCAATTCCCCCCTGGCAACAGCCCGACCCGCCGAGGAATCTGAGTGGCGGGACATTACAGCATTACAATCCCCAGCCATTACCAGCATACCCATAGAATGTTTCTCTACCAGTTTCATAAGAGAGCGGAAAAACTTGATCTGAAAAGCATTTGGCGCGTATAGGGTCACTAGAGTAAACAGCATGTCATACATTTTCTGGTCATCATAATGGGAGACCCAGACAATGGGGTTTAGGGCACTGCCCTCCGGAGGTCACACTAGGTACTACAAGTTTGTAGACACCGCCTCCTCCGCTTATAAACCCCTACCGCAGGGAACATCCTCAGTTTTAAACTTAGTGTGCTCGGAGGATCACGCTTTGCTTGCACTTCACTGCATTCTCACTACTTACGTGATGGTGTCTGAAGACAAGGTAATATGGTCCTGGTCGGGACCTGCGACAGCCTCCCCGCTCACCCTTGTGGCACACGCAGGTGGAGGTACCGGAGGGCCTAGAGCCTGGACACTTGGTGTTCTCCCGGTACGCTGTCGCGCTCCTTTCCATCCCTCTCTGGGGGGCTCTGGAGAGTGGGAGATGGGAGCCTTGCACAGCTCCGCTCCGTCCGAGGCCTCCCTAAATGGTGCTTACAGACCGGACTGGAGCCAGCCCAGTCCGAGGCCTCCCTAAATGGTGCTTACACTCCGGACTGGGCTGAACCCCCGTCCGAGGCCTCCCTAAATGGTGCTTACAGACCGGACCGGCACTGAGGCACTCTGTGTCTCCTGTGTGCCTGGGGGTAGTGTCTGACACTTTATGTGTCCTGACACTCAGACCGCGCGTTACCCTCGGGTCCGCGGATCTGGAGGTGTACCCTGTGTTGGGGTCACCCTGGCTGACCGCCCTGTGTGTCACAGGGGCTGAGGCCGTAGACTGCTGATCTTAGGATGTAATTGCAGTCTGTGTGTGTGTACTGTGTTTTACACTGTTTCCCGCGCTGCGGGCTCCAGCACCTCCATTACAGAGGCTGCCTGGAGGAGGAGAGGCAGCCCTTGCGGTGACGTCACCGGGGGGCGTGTGTGTGTGCTTCCCGCGTGTTCTCGGCGCCGCCCACAACTTTACTGGCGGCGGCCATCTTCTCCCTCACTTCCCGGCTGGGATCTTCGGCAGCACGTGTCTGCACTTCAGAGGGAGACCGGAACTCGCGGAGGTCACACACACACACCGCTTCCTCCCACCGCTTTACAGCGGTCGGTAAGCCACCGGGACTCCCGGTTTGTTTGTCTGTACGACTTGGCTTATACATCCCCTACTGTGACTATGTCCTCAGTTAGGAAGCATGCTGCTAAGGCGGCGGATGCCACCATTACCTGTGCTACATGCAATGGTACACTGGTGGAGGGGTCCTGCAATAACTGCGGACGCCCAGAAGCCCGGACTGGCTCTGCTGAGTCAGCAGCTCCGGTGCTGTACCCTGAGGTTCGGGTGATCCCAGGGCCCTGGGAGACTCAGAATAAGATCAATGAATCTTTGTTGTCCCAGCTGTCCTCCATGTCGCAATCCCTGGAGGCACTTAATAGGAGGCTGGAAGTCCTAGCTACTCCTTCCAGTTACCCCCGGGTGTCTCCCTCTTCTGCTGTGAGACCCCTTAAGCGGGCTCGTCGTGAGGAGTCACCCGAGCTCCAGGCTCTCTCTGAGGAGGAGCGTTCCTCTGATGGTGAGGACGATGATGGGGGTTCAACTTTCGGGTCTGTGTCTGTATCTGAACCTCCAGACGGGGTGGAGGATCTGGTGTCCTCTATCAACGAGACCTTACGTCTCGTGACACCCCCTGAGGAGGTGACGGTGCACCCGAAGGAGGTCTATCAATGGCTGCGGCCGGAGGCTAGACCAAGTGGCTCCTTTATGGACCATACTAATTTTGGAAGGGTGGTTAGAGCTCCCAGGTTACATCCTGGGCGGCGTTATGTCCGCAAACCCAAGGACAATCGCTTCCCCTTTCCCCAGGAGGTGCTTCAGGAGTGGTCGCAGTCCCCGAAGGTGGATGCTTCCATGACCAGGATTGCTGCACGCTCCCTTTTCTCTGCCTCTGATAGCTCCTCACTGAAGGATGCTACTGATAGACAGGTCGAGCAGCTCGCCAAGTCTTCCTATGAGGCTGTGGGGTCGTCATTTGCCCCTAATTTTGCCACGGTCTGGACCTTACAAGCGATCACTACCTGCTTGGACGGTATCACTGACCTGGCAAGGTCCAGTCCAGAGGTCCTGGCACTTACCGAGAGGGCGAGGGCCTATGCGGACTACGCCAGAACGGCGACTCTGGAAACTGCCACTCGCTCAGCTGTGGCTTCGGCCAATGCTATAGCGATCCGCAGGTTGTTGTGGCTGCGTCTTTGGGGGACTCAGATGCCACATCTAAGAAGATTCTGCAGAATCTTCCGTTTTCTGGTGACAGGCTATTTGGCACAGAGCTGGAAAGGCTGATTAAGGATTCTGCTGAGTCTAAGTTACCGCAGAATAAACCTAAGCCACGGTATACCGTTAAAAGGAACCCAAAACAGTGGTCCTTTCGGTCCAGCTCACAGTCATCAGCACCGTCCGCTCGCACGGACCGAGGGGGCAAGCCCGCTTCTCAGTGGCGCTCTAAGAGTCGTCCAAAGAAGCCGGCGGGGGCAGCAGCTGCCACCCCCAAACCCGCCTCTACATGACTCGCTCTCTCTTCCTGCCTCCCCACAGGTGGGGGGCCGCTTGTCTCGTTTTCAGGACAAGTGGCTACTTCACGTTCAAGATCAGTGGGTTCGAGACGTGGTCTCGCGAGGTTACAGGATAGAGCTGACGTCAAAACCGATATCCAGATTCCATCGGTCGGTCCCCTCCCCAGAAAAGGCTCAGGCTTTTTATTTGGTGTTGGAGGGACTCCGCAGAGACGGAGTGGTGGTCCCGGTGCCTTCCGGGGAGAGGTTCAGGGGTTTTTACTCCAACCTCTTTATCGTCCCGAAGAAGGACGGATCCTTCCGCCCGGTTCTGGACCTGAAGTTGTTCAACCATCACGTGTTGGTTCGGAAGTTCCGTATGGAATCACTGCGCTCCGTGATCGCAGCTGTGTCACAGGGGGACTTCCTAGCGTCCATAGATATACGAGACGCTTACCTTCACGTGCCCATTGCATCGGCTCATCAGCGCTGGTTGAGATTCGCAGTGGGGGAAGAACACTTCCAATTTGTGGCGCTGCCGTTCGGGTTGGCCTCGGCACCGAGGGTGTTCACAAAAGTGATGGCCTCCATGATGGCTCTCCTGCACGGGCAGGGACATGCCGTCATTCCCTATTTAGACGACCTGCTGGTCAGGGCGCCATCGGAACACCTTTGTCAAGTGAGTCTGGATGTGACCATGCGGTCTCTGGAACAGTTCGGTTGGCTCCTCAACATTCAGAAGTCAACACTAGTTCCGACCCAGTCACTGACATATTTGGGCATGGACTTCAACACAGCCTCAGCCCTGATGTCTCTGCCACGAGTCAAACAGATGGCGATCCAATCAGGAGTGCAAGCAGTCCTCCTGTCACCACAATCATCCCTACGGGTGTTGATGAAGCTGGTGGGGCGCATGGTGGCGGCAATCGAGGCGGTGCCTTTCGCACAATTTCGCCTCCGTCCTCTCCAGCTGGAGATTCTCCGCAGGTGGGACAAAAGGACGATTCCCTGAATCGGCTGGTGACCCTTTCCCAACCGACCAGAGACTCCCTGCAGTGGTGGCTACAGCCACATCACTTGTCTCGGGGCCGGTCCTTCATCAAACCGTCATGGTTAGTGGTGACCACCGACGCCAGTCTGAAGGGCTGGGGGGCGGTGTTCTTACACCACAGGGCCCAAGGCCTCTGGACTCAGTCGGAGTCGGCGTTGCAGATCAACGTGCTGGAGATCAAGGCGGTCTATCTGGCACTCCTGGCGTTTCAGAGATTCCTCTCAGGACAACCCATTCGGGTTCAGTCCGACAATGCGACGGCCGTCGCTTATATAAATCATCAAGGAGGAACCAGGAGCGCAGAGGCTCTGGCCGAAGTTCACCGCATCCTATCCTGTGCGGAGACCAACAACTGCCTGATCTCCGCAGTTCACATCCCAGGGGTCGAAAACTGGGAGGCCGACTATCTGAGCCGGCAGGGGATGGACGCCGGAGAGTGGTCTCTTCATCCGGATGTCTTCAGAGAAGTCTGCGGCAGATGGGGCACGCCGGACGTGGATCTGATGGCCTCACGGCTGAATCATCAGGTGCCGCAATACATGGCGAGGTCATGGGATCCCCAGTCTCTGGGAGCGGACGCTCTGATCTTGACTTGGTCCAGATTCCATCTACCGTATGTGTTCCCTCCTCTGGCTCTGATTCCCAGGGTGCTGTGGAAGATCAGGTCGGAGTGCAGGGTAGCCATTCTAGTGGCTCCAGATTGGCCCAGGAGGTCCTGGTACCCGGACCTGTGGCAAATGTCAGGCGGACTCAGGTGGGCTCTTCCAGAACGCGCAGATTTACTCGCGCAAGGCCCATTCTTCCACCTCAATTCCAGGGCCCTCAGATTGACTGCATGGCTCTTGAGGCCTGGCTGCTGACATCCAGGGGTTTCTCCCCTACAGTGGTGGCCACTATGAATCGGGCTAGGAAGCCCGTATCCAGGAAGATATACCACAGGACGTGGAAAATCTTTTTTACCTGGTGTGCCTCTAGTGGACGGTCTCCGTGGCCCTTGTCCATCCCGACATTGTTGGCTTTCTTACAGTCGGGTTTGGAGTTGGGATTATCCCTTGGCTCTTTGAAAGGTCAAGTATCAGCACTTTCTGTGCTGTTTGACAGGCGATTGGCGCTCCTCCCGAAGGTCCGTCAATTTCTGCAGGGGGTGTCGCGGATGGTTCCGCCCTACAAGAGACCTCTGGACCCTTGGGACCTTAACATGGTCCTGGCGGCTTTACAGAAACCGCCGTTTGAGCCGCTGAGAGATGTTTCTCTATCACGTCTGTCTCAGAAAGTGGCTTTTCTGGTGGCGATTACGTCTCTGAGGAGGGTCTCAGAATTGGCTGCACTATCGTGCAAGTCACCCTTTCTGTGGTTCACCAAGACAAGGTGGTGTTGCGCCCACGGCCAGAATTCTTGCCGAAGGTGGTCTCAACTTTTCACCTGAACCAGGAGATTGTTCTCCCATCATTTTGCCCCGCTCCCGTTCATCAGGTGGAGCGCGACCTCCATACTCTGGATCTCGTGAGAGCTATACGCATTTATGTGTCCAGGACCGCCTCCTTCAGGAGTTCGGATTCCTTATTTGTTCTTACGACAGGTCGCTGTAAGGGGTCCGCGGCTTCGAAGTCAACCTTGGCCAGATGGATTAAGGCTTCCATTCAGGAGGCTTACCGGTCTTCTGGTTTGCCTCTCCCGGTGGGATTGAAGGCTCACTCTACCAGAGCTGTAGGTGCCTCCTGGGCCTTGCGACATCGAGCGTCTGCTCTACAGGTGTGTCAGGCGGCCACTTGGTCCAGCCTGCACACTTTCTCTAAGCACTATATGGTGCATGCCCATGCCTCTGCGGATGCAAGTTTGGGCAGGCGGGTTCTCCAGGCGGCGGTTGCCCACCTTTAAAGGGAACCATATGTTATCCGTCTAGTTGAGGAACTCTTCCCGCCCTGGGGTATTGCTTTAGGACATCCCCATTGTCTGGGTCTCCCATTATGATGACCAGAAAAAAGAGAATTTTGTTTACGTACCGTAAATTCTTTTTTCTTGAATCATCAATGGGAGACCCAGCACCCACCCAGTTGTTCCGTTTGCATGTTCTGCATTTGCTCTGTTCTCTGTTGAGACAGTGTTTGCCGGGTTGTTGACCGTCTGTGCACGGCGTTCTTCCCGATGTTTCGGGTGTGGTTTATTTGTCTCCTCGCAGCTTATGGACCAAACTGAGGATGTTCCCTGCGGTAGGGGTTTATAAGCGGAGGAGGCGGTGTCTACAAACTTGTAGTACCTAGTGTGACCTCCGGAGGGCAGTGCCCTAAACCCCATTGTCTGGGTCTCCCATTGATGATTCAAGAAAAAAGAATTTACGGTACGTAAACAAAATTCTCTTTTTTACATACGAGGATTAGAAACCTTCCAGCATTATCTGCCACAGACTCCAGAAGCTGAAAAGGAATGGATGATCTAATAAAGATCCCCACCCCTGCCTTCTTCCCATCGCTGTTAGCAAAGTAGGATTTGCCGTAGAGGCGGTGGTGGACTCTAAAGTTATCTGCCTGTAGCAGGTGAGTTTCTTGAACACATATAACGTCCGCTCCGCTCCTGCGGGCTTCAGACCAGAAGAGAGAACGTTTCACAGGAGAGTTCAGACCATTCACGTTCATTGAAAATAGTTTAAGGCTCATGGTGGATTGTAGAGGGAGCCCAGATAGTCACGAATCTCACCAGGGAAAAGTCCAGGACAGGAAGAGGGAGACCCAAGGGGTCGAGATAGGGGGTAATAACAACAAAACATCCATGTAAACTGTAGGGGCAGACCGGAGTCTGCTGTGGGGGAGGCAGAGGCCCCGCGGATGAGCACCCGGGGGCCCCCATCTCGCCAGGGCAACCAACAGGATAACATTACTCACGAAACCCAACAGGGCGGGGTGCGACATCCCAGTCACGTATACGACTCAAGTGTCACATCATGTGTCAGCGAGTAGTATCCCTCTCCGGATCCATCCTTTGCTCAGCCGGGGAAGCAGGTTTCCTCTTGGCCTGGGAATCAGTGGAACCAGCAAGACCCCAGGCTTTCAGAGCTTTATCCAGCAGCTTGGGGGAGGTGAAGATATGGTGATCCCCCCCTGTACGTAAATCGGACTCGCACTGGAGTGCCCCAGCTGTACGGGATCCCAGCAGCCCGCAGGGTCCTGCATATAGGACCGAATTCCTTCCGTTTCGCCAGAGTGCCCACAGAGGGGTCAGGGTAGGCTGAGACGTTGGTTAAGGCGCCGGGCAGCTCCGGATTCCCTCGCAGGGCAAGCATGAAATCTTCTCTGAGTCTGACCGAGGGCAGGCACGCCAGGACATCTCTCGGCAGCGCAGGGTTCACAATGGATGGTTTGGGGATCCTGTGTATGCGATCCGGTTTCACCAGAGCAGGAGCAGTGCCAGGGAGGACATGCAGAATGAGCCTGGAGAGGAGATCAGGCAATGCAGAATCAGCCACATCCTCAGGAATCCCCCTCAGCTTAATGTTAGCCCTCCTGCTCCTGTCCTCCATCTCCCAGAGTTTAGCCTGCTGAGCCTCAAACTTCCTCTCCATAGAATCGAAGCTGTCAGCCAGGGAATTGTGGGCTGAGGCAAACTGAGCCATCTTCTTCTCCAGATGGCCAGTACGCTCCCCGAGGTCTGCTACCTCCTTCTTAATATCTCCTAGTATATTTTGGCGATCTTCATGCATTGTCATCCTAAATGAGGATAGAAGTCTCTGCATAGTTCGCTCTGTAAGTGGTGCATCTATGCCTGCTGCATGCTCCTGCTCCCCCCTCCCCCCTCCATTAGAACATGAGGAGGGAGAGCAGGGCCTCTGCTCTGGTGCCATCTTAGCCCGAGAGGAAGGGGGGCCCCTGTGGAAATAGTCCGTGACCCTGGGGGTACCTGGCTGTGATTTTGAGCTCCGAGGCATCCTGGGGTTCCAGGGGTGTTGCACCGTTCTCTGGGATCGATTGCAGGCCGGGTGAGAAGTGCTGGGAGCTGCTGTGAGTCTGTGACTAAGGAGCCCTGAAGTTATGTAGCTGCTTCCATGAAGGTCGAAGCCACTCTCCTTTTGTATTATGAGTGTATGTTATATCCCTGAATCTGCGCAGGACTACACTGTGTTCCAAATTATTATGCAAATTGGTTTTAAGTGTGATAGGATTTTATTTTTATTTTTTCAATGAAACGCATTGATGGTATTGTGTCTCAGGGTTATTTGGATCATTGAAATCAATCTCAGATATCTGTGATAATTAGTTTGGCAGGTGAGCCCAATAAAAGGAAAACTGGGTGTTCCTCAATATTACGCAGGCCACAGTTTTCGAGTAACATGGGAAAGAAAAAGGATGTCTCTGCTGCCAAAATGCAACAAATAATGAAATGCCTTGGACATGGGATGAAAACATTTGATATTGCACGAAAACTTAAGCGTGATTATCGTTTTGTGAAGAAATTTGTGGCGGATTCTGAGCACATATGTGTTCGTGCAGATAAAGGCAGAATGAGGAAGGTTTCTGCCAGGCAAGTTCATCAGATTAAGAGAGCAGCTGCTAAAAAGGCCTTACAAACCAACAAACAGATATTTGAAGCTGCTGGTGCCTCTTGAGTCTCTCGAACCTCAAGGTGTAGGATCCTTCAAAGGCTTGCTGTGGTGCATAAACCTACTATTCGGCCACCCCTAAACAGTGCTCACAAGCAGAAACAGTTGCAGTGGGTCCAGATATACATAAAGACTAATTTTAAAACAGTCTTGTTTACTGATGAGTGCCAAGTAACCCTGGATGGTCCAGATGAATAGAGTAGTGGATGGTTGGTGGATGCCACCATGTCCCAACAAGGCTGCGACGTCAGCAAGGAGGTGGAGGAGTCATGTTTTGGGCTGCAATCATTGGGAAACAGCTGGTAGGCCCCTTTTAGGTTCCTGAAGGTGTGAAAATGACCTCTGCAGCATCTATAGAGTTTCCAACTGAGAACTTTCTTCCATGGTACAAAAAGCATAAGGCTGTGTGCCCACATACTGGCTTTGTGCCGGTGGGCGGCTGGGTGGACCCGCCAGGAAGCTCTGCAGGCGTCCACTGGCTTCCTGGCGGGTATGTGAGGCGGGTGCGGGCGGGTGCACAGCGGGTTAGCGCCGGCGGTTCTGCAGCGGCTGGAAGCAGCACATGATTCTGCTTGCAGCCGCTGCAGAACCGGCCGGTTTATAGGACATGCTCATTCTTTGCTAACCCACTGGGAACCCAGCGGGTTAGCAACAGATGAGCATGTGTAAACCGCCGCTGTGTGCACAGCGGGTGTCGGTTTACATAGGTTTTAATGTTAATCCAAACGCCGGTTTGGATTAACATAAATTTACATAAAACTTATGTAAACCGACCGGCGGTTTACACATCTAAACCGGCCCTAACCCGGCATGTGGGCACACACCCTAAATGTGCCTTTAGGAGCAAAATCATCCTCATGCATGTCAATGCACCATCTCATGCTACAAAGAGTACCTCTGTGCCATTGGCTGCTATGGGCATAAAAGGAGATAAACTCATGGTGTGGCCACCCTCTTCCCTGACCTCAACCCTATAGAGAACCTTAGGAGTATAATTAAGCAAAAGATCTATGAGGGTGGGAGGCAGTTCACATCAAAACAGCAGCTCTGGGAGGCTATTCTGACATCATGCAAAGAAATACAAGCAGAAACTCTCCAGAAACTCACAAGTTCAATGGATGCTAGAATTGTGAAGGTGATATCAAAGTATCGTTCCTATGTTAACATGTAACTTGGACTGTTATGATGTTTTGGAGTTAAATAGCTTTTTATTTCAGTGAATGTGACCTGTTAATACTGCAAATTCAACAAATGAGCATTTTCAGTTCTTTCAAACATATCAAATGTTTACAAACTCTACTGTGCGTAATAATTTGGAACAGTGCTTTTAGAGATTTTTTAATTTTGAAAATTATTCTGTTATCATAGGGAGATGTCTTCAGTAAAATTTGATGTATACTCTAACGGGTGATGACTTTTATTACGCTGATTGTCATTTGCACCGACCATTTAGGAAAATCGGAAAAAAAGAACATTTGCATAATAATTTGGAACACAGTGTAGTGATGTGAAGAGAGTTTATTACATGTGTGGAATACCTTTTGTTAGTATCCCTGTGGGAAACAAGGACCGTATAGACCCTGTTGCTAGTAATTGACAGAAATGAGGCACTAATTGACTATATTACAGCAAGTCAAGGCATAGGTTTCACACTGCAGTTTTTTACCTGATCAGGTTTGTGTGTCAAAACCAGGAGTGTCTACACAACTCAGAACAGGTGTCAATCTTTCAATGATATTTTTCCTTTGCAAGTTCCTCACCTGGTTTTGGCACACAAACTGGATGGACACTGATCTACTATATAATCTCCTAATTGTGTCTGTCTGACGCCGAAATCACGCGCTCATTGGCTGCCGCCAGCCGCGGCAACCAATGAGCGCCACTATTGCAAAAAGCCGCGTGCATTCAAAATGAAAAGATTACATGGCAGCTGTAACCTACGACACACAGGTCCCCCCCCCGGCTCCATCCTGCCTTCCCTCCCCCCCCCCCCCCGACTCCATCCTGCTCCCCCCCTGACTCCATCCTGCTCCTCCCCCCTGACTCCATCCTGCCCCCCCTCCCTCAATCCTATCCTGAAACCCCCGTGCCCCCCTCGATCCTGAAACCCTCCCCCCGGCTCCATCTTTTACTGTGGAGGAGCGGGGGCCAGGAGGAGCGGAGGGGCCGCAAAGAGCGGAGTATCGCCATATACCATAGCACTGCTATACATATACTGTAATGCACCGCCATATACCATAACGCTGCTATACATGTGCTGTAATGTACCGCCATATACTATAGTGCTGCTATACATGTGCTGTAATGTACCGCCATATACTATAGTGCTGCTATACATGTGCTGTAATGTACCGCCATATACCATAACGCTGCTATACATGTACTGTAATGTACTGCCATATACTATAGTGCTGCTATACATGTGCTGTAATGTACCACCATATACCATAGTGTTGCTATATATGTGCTGTAGTGTACCGCCATATACTATAGTGCTGCTATACATGTACTGTAATGTACCACCCTATAATATAGTGCTGCTATACATGTACTGTAATATACCACCATATACTATAGTGCTGCTATACATGTACTGTAATGTACCGCCATATACTATAGTGCTGCTATACATGTACTGTAATGTACCGCCATACACTGTAGTGCTGCTATACATGTGCTGTAATGTACCGCCATATACCATAGCGCTGCTATATGTATATATATATATATATATATATATATATATATATATATATATATATATATATATAATGTAGTTCACTCACGTTGACTGAACAAGTTCTGTCAGTCACAGTATGTCAACTACATACATATTCTAGAATATGCGATGCGTTAGAATCGGGCCACCATAGTCAGTGATAAAACTGCAATGTGAAACCAGCCTAAGTACATATATATTTCTGTTTCTCCATTAACTTACCATATATACTCGTGTAAAAGCCGACCCGTGTATAAGCCGACCCCCCTACTTTTGCCCCCAAAAACTGGGAAAACTTATTGACTCGCGTATAAGCCGAGGGTGGACTCCAGCACAGGTATACAACCCCCAGCAGTGAGGTATACAGCAGCAGCCCCAGTGGTAGTATACAGCAGCCCCAGAGGTATATGCAGCCCCAGAGGTATATGCAGCCCCAGAGGTGTATGCAGCCCCAGAGGTGTATTCAGCCCCAGAGGTGTATGCAGCCCCAGAGGTGTATGCAGCCCCAGAGGTGTATGCAGCCCCAGAGGTGTATGCAGCCCCAGAGGTGTATGCAGCCCCAGAGGTGTATGCAGCCCCAGAGGTGTATGCAGCCCCAGAGGTGTATGCAGCCCCAGAGGTGTATGCAGCCCCAGAGGTGTATGCAGCCCCAGAGGTGTATGCAGCCCCAGAGGTGTATGCAGCCCCAGAGGTGTATGCAGCCCCAGAGGTGTATGCAGCCCCAGAGGTGTATGCAGCCCCAGAGGTGTATGCAGCCCCAGAGGTGTATGCAGCCCCAGAGGTGTATGCAGCCCCAGAGGTGTATGCAGCCCCAGAGGTGTATGCAGCCCCAGAGGTGTATGCAGCCCCAGAGGTGTATGCAGCCCCAGAGGTGTATGCAGCCCCATATGCAGCCCCATAGGTATATACAGCAGCAGCAGCCCCGGGGCTGTATACAGCCGCAGCCCCGGAGGTATACAGGCCCCCCATCAAGTTCCAGGGCCCCCCTTCCCCCTTGCACGCCAGCCTGTAAAGTAAAATCATACTTACCAGTGTCCTGTCGCGCCGTCCGCAGCTGCCGACACGCGATCCCGGGCTTCAATCCGCGTCTTCCGACTTCCTGTGGTCGCGGGCAATGACGTCATTGCCCGCGACTACAGGAAATGCGGAAGACGCGGAATGAAGCCGGGGATCACGTGTTGGCAGCTGCGGACGGCGCGACAGGACACTGGCAAGTATGATTTTCCTTTACAGGCTGGCGCGCAAGGGGGGGGGGCCCTGGAACTTGATGGGGGCCTGTATACCTCCGGGGCTGCTGCGGTATTTTTTATATACTCGCGTATAAGCCGAGGGGGGACTTTTCAGCCCAAATTTTGGGCTGAAAAACTCGGCTTATACGCGAGTATATACGGTAACTGATATCTGCCTACTGCTAATGGAGAACAATTGTTACACATATATAGATGTAATTGTTATGATGATGCTATGTACTTTATTGGATTTTTAAATTATATTATGTTATAAGAAATGTTATCAATAAAGCAACATTTTTAACATATTATTAAGTGAATCTTTCCTTTGTGACAGGGAGTATTGTAGCTTGTCCTGTTGAAGTGTTCTTAAATATAGTCCAGCAGGCTTTTCAGTTTTTATTCTTACAATAACTCATACATCCAATATTTAAACCATTTTCAGTTCTTTCAATGTCTTAAGGAAACGCACAACCCTCACACCCTTTGTTTGTTTAGGACCTGAGCTTTTGTCGATAAGGTAACAGCATCTGAGTCATGCAGTCTTCAGTGAATGAAATGATTCCACCTAATCTCACAAATAGTACTTTATCTGTGTTTTCATCTGATTTCCGTGCTTTGTACTGAAGGAAGAACATGTTGTTGTCATAATTACTGGAACACATGTAGACTCAAATAACACCGTACAACTCCACCTCATGAGCCACTTCAATAATTTTATTGGACAATTGCCTCAATAGCCGTTTCATCATGCTAATAACAAGATTGCTCAATTTAGTAATAAAAACAGTGAATTGAATGTTTCCCAACATTTACCCTCTAGGCCTTGTGCCCTCACTCACAGTGATGCAGAATTGTCAGCACCGAATTTGCATTTGCTTTTTGCAGAACTACGCAGAAAAAACATATTAGTGTTTGCTGAGTAAGGCTGTGTTCACACATTGCGTATTTTGCTGCGCTTTTTTGCGCGCGCTTTTTCCTGCGTTTTTTTCGGCCGCGCAAAAAAGCGCAACAAAATACGCAGGGGCTTTCACACACTGCGCTTTCTTTACCCCAGAAAGCGCAGGTGATGTCACAGAGAGGAGGAAGAATCCTGCTTCCTCCTCCCCTCTGTGACATGTGTGACTGCCCCATTAAATTTCACAGTGTATTAATATACAGTGCGAAATCTAAATTAAACAAAAGCAAATGTATGAAAAATAAAAAAGAATGAATACTTTACCTCTCCGACGCCTTTTCCCGGTGTCCGGTGCCAATCCGGTGTGATATGTATCACATGACCGCGAGCGCCCAATCAGCGCCGGGAACGCCCCTCTGACGTCACCACAGGTCCTGGCAGAAGACATCTCACTTGGCACCGGACACCTGGAAAAGGCGTCGGAGAGGTAAGTATTTCATTCTTTTTTATTTTTCATACACTTGCTTTTGTTTAATTTAGATTTCGCAGTGTATATTAATACACTGTGAAATCTAATGGGCGGCCACAGCTGTCACACAGGGGAGGAGGAAGCAGGATTCTTCCTCCCCTCTGTGACATCAGAGGGAGAAAACGCAGGAGCAGCTGCATAAAGAATTGACATCTCAATTCTTTACGCAGCTGCGCTTTCTCCCTGAAAAAGCACTGCATATTTTTACGCACTGTCTGCACTGCAAAGTGAATTTCCCATTCACTTTGCTGGTAGACAAAAAACACATTGCGTATTTTGAAAAGCGCGCGTAAAAAAGCGCAGTAAAATACGCAATGTGTGAACGCAGCCTAAATGCTGCTTTTTTCAATCCTGTGATCACTGGGCTGTGCCCGTCCTTTTCAGTCAGACCGACGCTCTTCATTTATAGTATGGCGTTTACCTTCCATAGTGGCAGGCCTGGTTTCGACTGCGCCACACCCCGCTTAGGTCACATTCCCCCTACCCACATACTTTAATTGACATGCAGCAGACTTTTACAGATCAAAGATTCATCAAAAGCGCCGACGACTTCACAGCCAAAGTCACATTGACTGGCTGGACAATATATCATGCGCATTTGCTGCACATTTTTACAATACATTGTAGAAATATGCAGCAAATGCACCAGCGAGGATACAGGGCCTTAGGCTGCTACGTAAAATAATTGATGATCACATTAAAATAGAAAAAAAGAGAAAAATAGTAAATCAAAGGTAAGAGAGTTGTCATGTTTGAATGAGCTTCTCAGAACTGATTATATGTAGGCAGAATATGTAAAACCGCATCACTTATTGCATTCAGAAATGTACTATGTGATTCCTGTGCATGCACAATAAAATGAGCCAGGACAAAGACTAAAAAAATAATGTGTGTAGGAACAGCACAAGGTAACATCGGGGTCACAAGGTTACAGAGCCAACCACTGAGTCCAGTTTATTCAAACGCATGCATGTACACAAAAACACATACAATAAAACCTCCAACATGAGGTGTGTGGGTCTACAACCCTTATGCCACAATGTCCATAAACCACATAAGGATACTATATCTAAAACAATATTACATATCATAAAGATCACATGAAAAGTTCCCAGCTACCATATAATCTCCTAATCGTGTCTGTCTGACGCCGAAATTGCGCGCCAGCGCTCATTGGTTGCCGGCAGACGCGGCGGCCAATGTGCGCAGCATATGCAAAAGAGCCGCGTACAAATTCAAAATTTGCACGCTGCGCGGCTCTCCTCTAAGCCCCCTGCTCCTCCTGTCACCTCGCTAATCCCCCCCCGCCTGCCCGCGCTCCCCCCACGATCCTCCTGCCCTGCTCGCGCTCCCTGCGCTCCCCCCCCCGATCCTCCTGCCCTGCCCGCGCTCCCCGCGGCCCCCTGCTCCTTAGGGCGGCTACTTTAGTAATTTGATTTCGCTGTGCATTATACACTGCAAAATCAAATGTAAAATAAAGGCAACTGTATTAAAAATAGTAAAGATTGTTATACTTACCTCTCCGCCGAGTGCTCGATAACCGGGAGCAGTAGCAGGCAGAGTCCTGCTAGGACCTTGCATGATGTCAGAATGACATCGGCGTTCGGCGCTGTGATTGGCCCGCTCGTGGTCATGTGATATAGGATGCGCATATCACAGGACTCTGCCTGCTACTGCTCCTGGTTACCAAGCACTCCACCCTGACCCTTCCCCCCCCCCCCCGCCGGCTCCACCCTGACCCTCCCCCCGCCGGCTCCACCCTGACCCTCCCCCCGCCGGCTCCACCTTGACCCTCTCCCCCCCCTTCACCAGCTTCATCCTGCCCGGCCACTGAACACCGACACCGCTGCACACCGCTGGCTCCATCCTGCCCCGCGCACACCGACGACGCTCACCGACAATACCGCACAACACTGATAGTGCCGCACACCGACACACAACACTGATACTTCTCTACACCAACACTACTGTACACTAACACTGCTGTACAACGACACCGCCGCTCCATCCTGCCACCATCCTGCCCCGCTGATTAGTCTCGCCCGGCGACTGAACAGTGACGCTGCCGCACACCTACACTGCTGCACAACACTGACACCGCCACACACCGCAGACACCGCTTCACACCGACACTGCTGGCTACATCCGGCCGCAGCGACCAATCAGTGAAGTCGCGCAGCTTGGCGGGAAATATGAATCCCGTGCCACTGACTCAGCGGCACAGGATTCAAAACCCCTGCAAGCCGTGCTCCGCTTCGCTGATTGGTCGCTGCCGGCGACGACCGATCAGCTTACCGTGTTTTAAAACACGCCAAGTGCGCTGATTGGTCGTCGCAGCTGGCGGCGACCAGTCAGCGAAGCGGAGCACGGCTTCATATATTGGCGTGCAATTGAACTGCCGCTCATAGTGTGATGCACTTCTCTGCTGTTTACAAGGCTGTCAGTCATTGTGTGATGCAATTCACTCCTGTTTACAAGGTATTCTAGAATACCCGATGTGTTAGAATCGGGCCACCATCTAGTGTTACATATATAATCAGTAGAGGCCCAAAGTTCACCCAAACAGTTTGATACAGAATCAGCACATACATGTGGACACACGTTCATGTGTGTCAGCTAGATCAGGGGTCTCAAACTCCAGGCCTCGAGGGCCGCACACAGTGCAAGTTTTCAGGATTTCCATAGGATTTGACAGTTGGTAATCAAATGACCAACTGTCAAATTCTAAGGAAATCCTGAAAACCTGGACTGTGTGCGGCCCTCGAGGCCTGGAGTTTGAGACCCTTGAGCTAGATAGACATAAAGAGCCAAAGCACACTTACAATAGTGGTAGGTGCATACTCATAATGTTTGGAGCTCTTAGCATGCTCCTAGGAGCAAGCAACGGTCATGGAACAGGCCCCACACGTTCCACCAAGGTGGCTTCCTCAGGGGTACAGGTCCCATCCCAAAGTGATGTGTGTATATGTATATATATATAATGTGAATCATTAATTAGTTCAACTGGTCTCGCATCAAATAATCACTTTTGTCACACATGTTGTAAGTCAGCATTAATAGCTGTTATCCTACTTTACAAATGTTATTAACCCTGGTGGCAATAGTCCATTAACCAGATTGTGTCACTGGATTGTGAATGGTGAGATCGCCATCTTGGCAAACAAATTGCATCCCTAGCTGGAACGCATATCTCCCATCTGGGATGGGATCTGAGGAAGCCAACTTGGCTTAACGCGTGAGGCCTGTTCCCCCTCTCTCCCCTGTGCCTGGTCCATGACCTTTGCCTGGTCCTAGGAGCATGCTAAGAGCTCCAAACATTATGAGTATGCACCTATTACTATCGTAAGTGTGCTTTGGCTCTTTATGTCTATCTAGCTGATACACATGAACGTGTGTCCACATATATATGCTGATTTTGTATCCAACTGTTTAGGTTAACTTTGGGCCTCTACTGATTATATATGTAACATAGGAACTTTTCATGTGATCTTTTCTTTATGATATTTAATATTGCTTTTGACATAGTAGCCTTCTGTGGTTTATGGACATTGTGGCATAAGGGTTGTAGACCCACACACCTCATGTGGACGTTTTATTGCATGTTTTTAATGTGCTTTTATGGGTTTTTGTGTACATGCATGTGTTTGAATACACTAAAATTATTTGCACACATGACTTTGTGGACTCAGTGGTTGGCTCTATAACCTTGTGACCCCGAAGGTTCCTTGTGCAGTTCCCTCACACATTTTTTTTTTTAGTCTTTGCTTCTTCTCAGTACTGATGGCCACTGTCATGTGTCTTGTTAATAACAGAATAACAATTACTATATGTCATAAATTTGCGAGAAATGCATTTTCCTTTATCAAAATTGCTGCTGAACTGAATAAAATCGGTGTTCATATCTTCATGAATGAAATATAACTTTACTCTGTATGCCATAATTAATTTCCTATCCGTGGGACAGGGAATACATAGCTCATTGCTGGGAGGCCGACCACCACTATGCAGAATGATCTGTGAAAGGAGCGGAGGTACGCATACTTCATTATGTGTAGGACTGCCTGAGAGAGCTGAGTATAGCTCTTCACCAATTTCTAGCAGTCCCATATATGATGAATAGAGCAAAGGTTGAGCATACTCGCTTCCACTTCAGATGGAGCACTGCAGAGCCGTCTCCTTGGGATCATGCAGAATGAAGAGAACTTTCACTTGTAGGAATACCCCTTCAATACAACTTGTCATCTTGAGAGATGTGAACTGCTGTAGTTACATTGTCTGAAACTTGTACTTTTCAAAACTAAAAATACTCAGCATCACAACACTCAAAGTTGGATTCAGTTTTAGTAGAAAACTACTTTTTTTTTGCAGCATGGCTTTCAAAGATGCATAAAAATAAAGAAAAAGGATAATCTGATAATGTTTATTGTATATGAAACCAAAGACCACATTGAAAATGCTTAGCAAGACAAATGGTTATTTTGTTTTGAATGTTTTTTTTTATTGAAGAAATAACACACACAGTACAACAAATGATGATTGCATAAACTCATAATAGTTTCATTCTGCCCTATCAAACAATCACATGGTGAACCAACAGCAAAAATATTGGTGAAAACACATATGGTACCTTTACACGCCGCCACGGCAGGCTGGATACATCCCGCTACTTCACGAGCACGCTCAAACGGCTACAAACGGTCAACGCACCCTCTTTTACACGCCGCCACAAGGTGCGCTACGCCACGCTACATCTATAGCTAGCTACATCGCCGGGTGTCTCAAGTAGCCAGCTGTTGCTCATTTACACACCGCTACAACCAGCTACTATGGGCGGATCTGGTGCAGCAGGGACAGCACATAGGCGTGCTCCAATTGTGGATTACAAGACTTCCGTACGCTGATAGGACGAAGCAATAACATCCTGATTGGGCAGGCATCGCAGGAGGCTGAGTAATACAGCACGCTCGAGCGATTGTGTAGTGTGACTCGTCAGCTCCTTAAATATGCCTCCCTATGCAGCGACTACCAATCGTCATGCAGCAGCTTCCACCAATGATCGCACATGGGGCGCGGTAACATGGAGCCGAGGTCACGCCTTAGCTACATTGCAGCTACAGCCCCGGGTGTCCAGAGTTCCCTTCCGTTGCTTCTTTACACACCGATACAGCTCGCTACCATCGGCGATATAGCCATCTGTTTTCGAGCAGAGCCCATAAACAGATGTATCTGTCGCCGGCTGTAGCGTCGCGTCTTCAGACGCCGCTACGACGGGCTACATTGACGCTACAAGCTACATTTGTAGCCTGTAGCGCGATGTATCCAGCCTGCCGTGGCGGCGTGTAAAGGTACCAGAAGTGCTTGGTGTTGGATATGCAAAATAATAGGAATAAGACAAACATAAATCGTATGAAAGTAACATAGTACATACAATATTGTAATACAATGGGTAGATTGATAATGTCACATATAGTGAGTGTGAATAAAAATCTCCTAGGGTGCGTTCACACACTGCGTATTTGCTGCGTATTTTTACATGAGTGCTCTTGCAGGAGTGGCTGATTAAATACAGAAGTGGAGCACTTGTTTCTATTAGACTTTTGCTCTGATTGTTCCACTCCTAGTTTAGGCTACAAAAACTGCAACATCCTTCGGGTAAAAAAACGCAGCAAATAGTGTATGAACGCACCCTGGCTTCACACTACAGTTTTTCCGCTGATCAGGTTCCATCAGGTTTGTGTGCCAGAACCAGGAGAGGAACCAGGAGAGGAACCTGCAGAGAAAAACTATAATTGAAAGATTGACACCTGTTCTGAGTTTTGTAGACACTCCTGGTTTTGGCACACAAACACTGATGGACACTGATCAGGGAAAAAACTGCAGTGTGAAGTCAGCCTAACCCTGATGGACCTAATGTATGGTATGCAAATAAATAATCTATATCACATGAGGTGAATAAATAATAAAAATCACTTAACCCCAAAAGGCATAATAATATGAGAAAACAAATATAAACCACGAGTCGAAAATGTACATCCTAACAGCACAATTGGAATACATGTGTCTGTTCATTTATGAAAGTAAGACATGCTAAGGTAACCTGGATTGTAAAGAGTGCATTGATAGGGGAAGGAAAGCGATACCCCATGGCTTCATCAGGGACAAGGATGCAGCTGACTTTTAGCTATCCTATCGGAGTATATACTCTTATGAATACAGACCCCAAGTGACACAACTTAAAAGCTGCAGTTCTTGTTGGGGGGACTATAATCTTTCCATTGGTGGCTAGAGGGTGATCTTGCGTGGCACCCATGCTTGGCTCATTGCTGCGCTCCTGAGGCTTGCTCACTAAGACCGGCTTCACACCACAGATTTTTGCTGTCAGGCTGTGTCTGGTCTTTTGCTGGGTGCTCATGACAGAACAGAACCAGAGGGCAAATATGCCCTCCGGTCCTGTTTTCTGCCGGAATAAGCAGTGTGCGGCTAATACCATTGTCCAGTCCTGAAATTTCAGATTTGCAGGTAGCTAGCCGCGGTTCTGAAATTTCTGCCAGGAGCTCTCCAGGTGCTGAAGGTCAGCACCAGCCGCCGCTGAACTTCAGCAGCCGGATCCGATTTTCTGTCGGATCCGATACGATCCGGCTCCCATAGACTCCCATGTTAGGGGGTGTCGGATCGCACTGGATCTGATTTTGTCAGATTTTTGCCCCGGACACAAAAACGTTGCAAGATGCGATTTTTGTGCCCAGGAAAACAAAACTAATTCTGCTGGATCCTCCCTGACAGCAGAGAACCGGATGGCAAATCACTGCCATCCGACCCCATAGGGATACAATAGGGGCAAAATCGGATCCGGAGCTGTCCGGTTCACACCGGACAGCCCCGGATCCTTAAAACCATGGTGTGAAGCCGGCCTTACATGTTTATTGCCTTTTATTGAATTGGGGACAGCGGTTCAGCTATTTTCTCTATCCAGAGTGTATTGGATGAAAGTGTCCTTGTAAATAGTATTGTATATCTTTTCTAGATACAACACACATAGGGCCACTATTGTCCAGCTTTACTTAAGTGGAAATAAAATCTTTGTTTTGGTGTAATAATCTGTGTTTCCAAGAGCCCATAAGCCAAGTTTTTATATGGGCAACAGGAAGAATGGTAAAAATAGAGCAAATAATGGTTTCCTGAGCAACAGGGGGGAAATATACAGCTCTTATATTGACGTATTCAGATGTATCTAACAGTTCCTGCTGTGAAGATTGGGGTCACTGATTAGCTGCCCATTAAGACAGTTCTGATGAACATACTGCATTTATCATAAAAAAGGTTTTATTTCAGGTTTTCTTTTTAAAATTGAGTACGCGGATGTATATCTTTATAGACGTCTTTGTAATCAGGAAACGTTTAGGAAATAAGTGATGGCTCAAAGGTTATCACAAGTGGAAACTGGATATGCGCAAAAGCGTTCTAGTAAATCTGGTTCCAGCATTCTTCTCCGAAATTGTGTTTAAATAACTGGTGTCCTCACAAATTGTCTTAGAACAGGATTTCCCTTCATCTGTGAATTCTCATGAAAGAACCGTGTTAAAGTTACTAGGATGCACCTAGGTCTAAAGGAAGTTAGTTTTTGTATTCTCTGCTCCACATATGTTTCTTGGCTCCTGGCATTCATATTAGTGTTAAGCTGGGTTCATATTGCATTTGATCTTCACATCCGTGGCTACGTCGGGGCTTATATCTCAAGTCCTGAACATCTAGATTTGAGCATAGGCACTTATGGCGCCATTAACTGCAATGATGCAGACTGAGTCACTGTGTTGTTTGTTGGTCTTCTCTTTTGGCCATGTCTACCCTTTTTAGGCAAGCATGGTCTGTTTTGAAGCCAGCATCCTATAAGCAGATACGGACGGAAATTATGTCCAATATAGCACACAGTGATTTATTTTTTTTTGCACCATTATAGTCACTGGGTCCCATCAGTGCACACTTCCAAATCCCATTTTCCAGGGCCTAGTAGTAAGCCCCACTGAAGCCGCTGTCATTGGGATCAAATGTAATATGACCATGGGCTGTATGTGTCGAATTAAGGCTATCCAAAGATTGTTGCAGGCCAAGTACGACTCTAATGGCAGTGGCCTTTTTAAGCAGGATAATATGTCCTGTCACAATGCAAAAGTTTTGGTTTTAAGATGAACATGACAGAGTTCAAGGTGCCAAAATCTTCAGGTCTGTTACCCAATTGATGCTACATCTTCTGTAGAAGCTCACATCTTTCAGGCATAAATGGAACCTGTTACGTATGAAAACGTTATTAAGCTGTAAATAGAGCAAGTTATATCTCATTGGAAACCTGCCCGACTCCTGCACATTGAATCCCGCTGCCGGGAGGGAGGAAAAAAACTTTATTCCTCCCTGTAGCGGTCCCTTTAAAACCCGCTGGCGAGAGAAAAGAACTCTAATCCTCCCACAGCGTTCAGGTTTTAGTCAAGGAGTCAGTGACGCATTAGTCGCCACTCTGTGTATGGAGAGTGGCGACTGTAACCACAAGTCCCACAGTGACTGTCACTCAGCTTGAGAACCTGCTGTCAGACTGTGGGGGATGCTGTTACAGCTGCCACTCTACATGCACAGAGCGGCGACTAATGCGTCACTGACTCCTTGACTAAAACCTGAACGCTGTGGGGAGGATTAGAGTTCTTTTCCTCTCGCCAGCGGGTTTTAAAGGGACTCTTCTCAGGTCATTTTAAAGTATGATACTAATAGTACCTTGGATAGTGCTTGGGCAGCCCATTCAAAATATGTAAAAAAGCATTAATGTACCCTTTGTAGTTCTCTTGCTATAAGCACCTGCGCACCCAGCAGGAAACTGTAACAGTAATTGACATGACTCCTATGAGTCACAGTATGTAAATGTTATTTAAATATCTATGCCTATCCAAGCTTGTATTCTGTCCCTCCCCTCTGTGCTCTATGCTGAAGTTCCATTGAACCTTGGGCTTCTGCAAGCTGCTGAGGAGGTGGTTGAGAAGTGGGAGGTGTTTTGTGCTACAACTCCTGTAGTAACATCACTAGCCTGGGCCACCAGTGAGAGATTTCTGTTTATATGAACATTTGTTTTCCTGCATACATGTATTGTGTGTATCTGCAGAGCAAATGATCAAATGTTCATATAAACAGAAAGAAATATCTTGGAGCACACACTACACACATGCCTCATTTAGAAAATGAATGAGGGAAGAGGTGTGTGCTAAGAGCGCACACCTCGTCCCCCCTCCTTTCTTCTCTATCTTCAGTGAGTGCCTGCTGTGCCTTGAGAACTGATCACACAGCATACAGACTAGTGGAGGGCAGGGTAGTGATGTGTGAATATTCTTTCCTTGGGGAGTGGGCAGCAGAGAAGTAAGTGATCACTTAGACAGATAAAATGAATTATTTATTTTGAAGTTTACATAGGATAGGAGGGAAGTATAAATAATTGAAATGCATGAATAGAGGAAGCTTAAGGGCATATCACACACCCAGGTAATTGTGCGGAGATTGTTGGCAGATCACTGGTTGCAGTGAAATCATGGACACATTGTTCCATTTTGTTGCTGTTTACAAATGTAATGTTGTGTCCATGATTTCACTGCAACCAGTGATCTGCCAACAATCTCTGCACAATTACCTGGGTGTGTGACGTGCCCTTTAGAGAGAGGAATTAGAAAATGATATTAGTTACATATGGATTTTTGACCTGACAGATTCCCTTTAATGTGCAGTAGCCAGGCAGGTTTCAAATGCTACCGTATTAACCTGCAGGTTAACGCCATATCTGCAGGATAATAGCATTTTAACATGTGATGGGTTCTGTTTAAGAGCTATTGACTCCTACAGAATATTTTCATTTTTTTTAATACATGTATTTTTTGTTAAAAACATACTTTTGTAGTTTGGCTTTATTAAAAATATTCACCTGAATTACAATCCCCATGTGACTTTTCGAAGTACAAAGCTTCGGCTTTTCTATTCTTTTTCTGCAATGGGATGTATTTAGAGAAAATAGAACACTAATGTAGCACTATAATAATGAGTTGGTAGGGTGTGCAAATGATTCATGAACCCGACTGAATTTTTTTTCATTCACAATGGAATAAATTTTTCTCTCTCTCAACAGCAAGCCTTCTCCAGAGTTACTGATTGAATACTGCCGAAAAGTGGACTTTCTGAAGGGTCTCTTAGAAGCTGAAAAATTGGTAAGATCTGGGACAGTGGTGCCAAAATTTCAGTGCTTAAGTGCTAACAGGTAGCTGCTAACTACCTTCCTGGTGTGCCTGGTGCCATTGTTTACCAGCACACAATGGGTACAGACCGCTCCTGCCGGTGGTTCTGCTGGCTATTTCACTCTGCTCTATTGACTGGGTGGGACTGCCAACTTCATGCTGATTGACAGCCAGATGCCCCAGTCAGTGGATATTCCCATCTCTGTTGTTTTATTTTAATCATCTAAAGTGAGAAAAATAAACAATTCAAAATGTACAAAAATACATTTCTGCCATTTAAAAAAAAAAAAAAAAATATATATATATATATATATATATATATATATCAGTGACCAATATAACCCCTCTTCTTTTCAATAAGTCATAAGTCTTCCATCAACTTTTTGGACTAACCGCAGCCTACCAGACACTGTTCAGAGAGGAGTCCTGCTTTCCTTTACCATAAATCTCCTGTTTACAAAAGGCTAACAAGTTCTCAGTAAGGTTTAGGTGAAGTGGCGAAGGTGCCATGTCATTATTCTTTTAGTGGGAATCTGTAAGTAGGTGTTTTGCTTTTTTTCAACAGAAGACCTCAGGAAGTAAGGGCTGAGACACCGATTTTAGTGATGTCACTTATTAGGCTGTGCGCTATTGTTTACTTAGATGAGGTGATAAAACAATCATTGTACCTGCTAGACTAACCATGCCCTCAGCTCTGATGAGAAGCTTGCTGTCAATAGACAATGTATACAGAAAGCTGTGGTGTGGGTGTGTTCAGTTTTCTGAGTTCTTCCGCATCTACAAACTTGTCACAACTGCTGCACCTAGAAAGCTAAGTGATACGTTGTTGGAATCGAGGTCTCTTCCTGTATTAAGCTACTTTCAGATAAGGTAGAAAAAACTGACAGATTCTATTCAGGGCATGAGCACAAGTTGAGTATTTGGTTGCAGCAATTTCTTCACCAAATCTGCTTCTCATGGCAGGAAAAAAACTTTTTCTTGCACCACTGCAGGAAGTGTGTCTTTTTGCAACAAACATTTTGATGGTTCTTTGATTACGCCCCAATATCTTAGAAATTGCAAGTACTGCATCCCTCGTTTTTGACTTTTCATAGTCAGGTAAATGTTTTTTTTTTTTAAAAGCCCATTTTGCCTGAGGAAAATAAGCTGCCTAATAATTGTGCATGCCTTGATAAAGTGGTGGTGTATCCTTAGCCTACTCCCAACTTATTACACACAAACACATCACCTGATCTGCTGCAGCCAATAAGTATTCAAGTTTATGTAACTTGAGGGTTGGAAAATCTACATACAATTTATATTGGCAAAATACTCACTTGCCTAATATTGTATACATGCTGTTTACAGTAAAAAATGCTCCTGACATAAAATGATAAACTTTTGATGTTCCCACTAGTGACCCTTTTATGCAAATATTTCATGACAACTCATTGGCGTCCTACTATCACTTTCTGGGAGCCCCAATGTGGGGATAGAAGAGGACACCCCTGCCAGTGCACATTAAGGCCCCATTCACACACTGCTTTTTTTTGCTGCGTATTTTTAAGCAGTAGCTCAAAAAAAGTCAGGAGTGGAACAATCAAAACCGGGAGTGGCACACTCAGAGGAAAGGTCTAATGGAAACAAGTGCTCCACTTATATGTTTAATCACCCACTACAGGTTTGTGATGAGCTTGTGCTTAAAAATACGCAGCAAAAAAAAGCAGTGTGTGAATGGGGCCTAAATGCCGTTGTCAGAAATCGACAGTGGCATTTAACAGGTTTAGGCTGCGTTCACACACAGCCTAATTTTCGCATCTCTCTACATGCGCTTTTCCTGCAAAAGCGCATCTGCGCTTGCCGGCAAAGTGAATGTAAATTCACTTTTGCAGTTCAGACGCTGCACTTTTTTTGGCCACGCTTTTGCGGTAGAAAGCACATGCATAAAAAGAATGATCATGTCAATTCTTTGCGCAAATATGCGTGCGCTTTCTCCCATAGTCCCCATTATAAGGAGCTGGAATACACATTGTGGTTCAGACAATGCCTATCCCAGCGCCTATAATTGCGGGCGCTGGGGGAAGTGATGTCAAACGAGGGGGAATCCTGTGTTCCCCCCCCCCCCATGTGATACGTCGGGGCTGTAGTTTCGCTTTTGCAGTGTATCTACACTGTGTGCAGAATTATTAGGCAAATTAGTATTTTGATAATATACTTTTTATACATGTTGTCCTACTCCAAGCTGTATAGGCTTGACAGCCAACTACCAATTAAGTAAATCAGGTGATGTGCATCTCTGTAATGAGGAGGGGTGTGGTCTAATGACATAAACGCCCTATATAAGGTGTGCTTAATTATTAGGCAAATGCCTTTCCTTAGGCAAAATGGGTCAGATGAGAGATTTGACGGGCTGTGAAAAGTCCAAAATTGTGAGATGTCTTGCAGAGGGATGCAGCAGTCTTGAAATTGCCAAACTTTTGAAGTGTGATCACCGAACAATCAAGCGTTTCATGGCAAATAGCCAACAGGGTCACAAGAAGCATGTTGGGCAAAAAAGGCACAAAATAACTGCCCATGAATTGAGGAAAATCAAGCGTGAAGCTGCCAAGATGCCATTTGTGACCAGTTTTGCAATATTTCAGAGCTGCAATGTTACTGGAGTATCAAAAATTACAAGGTGTGCTATACTCAGGGACATGGCCATGGTAATTAAGGCTGAAAAACGACCACCTTTGAACAAGAAACATAAGATAAAACGTCAAGACTGGGCCAAGAAATATCTTAAGACTGATTTTTCAAAGGTTTTATGTTCTGATGAAATGAGAGTGACTCTTGATGGGCCAGATGGATGGGCCAGAGGCTGGATCAGTAAAGGGCAGAGAGCTCCACTCCGACTCAGACCCCAGCAAGGTGGAGGTGGGGTACTGGTATGGGCTGGTATCATCAAAGATGAACTTGTGGGACCTTTTCAGGTTGAGGATGGAGTGAAGCTCAACTTCCGGATCTACTGCCAGTTTCTGGAAGACAACTTCTTCAAGCAGTGGTACAAGAAGAAGTCGGTATCGTTCAAGAAAAACATGATTTTCATGCAGGACAATGCTCCTTCACATGCATCCAACTACTCCACAGCATGGCTGGCCAGTAAAGGTCTAAAAGAAGAAAAAATAATGACATGGCCCCTTGTTCACCTGATCTGAACCCCATAGAGAACCTGTGGTCCCTCCTAAAATGTGAGATCTACAGTTAGGGAAAACAGTACACCTCGGAACAGTGTCTGGGAGACTGTGGTGGCTGCTGCACGCAATGTTGATTGTAAACAGATCAAGCAACTGACCAAATATATGGATGGAAGGCTGTTGAGTGTCATCATAAAGAAAGGTGGCTATATTGGTCACTAATTCTTTTTGTTATCTTTTTGCATGTCAGAAAAGTTTTTTTTTTTTTTTTGTGCAGTCATTTTAGTTTACCTGGTGAAAATAAACAAGTGAGATGGGAATATATTTGGTTTTTATTAAGTTGCCTAATAATTCTGCACAATAATAGTTACCTGCACAAACAGATATCCTCCTAAGATAGCCGAATCTAAAAAAAAAAAAACCCACTCAAACTTTCAAAAACATTAAGCTTTGATATTTGAGTCTTTTTGGTTGATTGAGAACATAGTTGTTGATAATAATAAAAATAATCCCCTAAAATACAACTTGCCTAATAATTCTGCACACAGTGTACATACACTGCGAAAGCTAAATAAGTTAACAAAAGGTATTAAAAATAAAATACTTGCCTCTCCACTGGCTGTCCCAGGTCCCGATGGGAGGACCTTAATCATCTTAATGGCCGGTAGCCATCAGATGATGTGTCATGTGACAACAGCTGATCATGACGTGACATAATCAGCTGATCAGTTTAAAGGGGACCTGTCACCTAAAAATCGCCCCCCCCAGCCTATGAATATCTGTCCCTGCACCTACCTATCCCTCTCTGTCCTAAAACAATCATTGCAAAGTTTAAAAAAGTGCTTTATAAACTTACTAAAGTGAGACTTCATGTCCCCTCAGAAGTCGCACAGGGCGTACCCTGTGCATGATTTTCGCCGCCTCCGCCGCTTGTATTCACACCCCGATGGGCGTGAAATTGCTTTGTAATCATTCTCTCCCTCCTCCATGGGCATATTAGCCGGTATGACGCTAATCGCGTCATTTCTGGCTCAGTGACGTCGATCCACCCTTTGGGTGTATCGACGAACTTCAAGCTGCGCATTGAAGGTTTGCTTTACGGCAGCATCTGTGATGAGCTGGGGGACATGAAGCCTCACTTTAGTAAGTTTATAAAGCACTCTTTTAAACTTTTGCAATGACTGTTTTAGGACAGAGAGGGATAGGTAGGATACGATTAGGAAGGTGCAGGGACAGGTATTGATAGGCTGGGGGGGGCGATTTTTAGGTTTTGACGGGTGATTTAAACCGCTCAGCTGATGCTGTCACGTCACGATCAGCTGATGATTTCACATTACACATCAGCTGATCAGTTGTGGTGGGTGGTTTAAACCGCTCAACTGATGCTGTCAGGTGACACATCAGCTGATCAGTTGCTGCCAATCAGCTGATTCAGGTCCTGCAGCGATCGGATGTGGGCGCCTCGCATTCCAGGACACTCGGCGGAGAGGTGAGCATTTTCTCTAGTCACCTTTCACGACAGCATAGGAGGTTGTCTCTCCACGCCCTATTTGGGATAGACAGCACAAGAGAGGTTAAAAGGATCCTCCCACCTACCACTTGCCAGTGTCTTTCCTGTCCCCAATGGGGCATGGAGAGGTTTTTCTAGTATGCTGTGGGGCCAGCGACTATGCATACCTGTTTTTTTTTTTTTTTTTTTTTTAATATTTTTTTTATCTTTATAAGTAATTCAGCTGGGCTGCATTGGTTGGGTGTCTTGGGCTCTTCTCCTCCTGCTGTTCTTGCCGTTCTTTGCGGTGGGACCATTCTCCCGGCCCTTTAGCGCTCCTTGGGCAATGCGGGCCAGGGGTTCCCTTTGCTAGCAGCCTCCGTGAGCCTACCGGCGTTCCCCTGCACAGGCTCGCTGTCCACGCGGACTGGATGTGACGTCGGGCAGGCCACCGCGTCACTTCCGGGTCACATGTTCCCCGGTGAACACTGCGCTTCCGGGTCCAGTGGCGGCTCCCAATGGGACAGCATGCAGGGCACGCCTGCCTGGGGCCCTATGCAGAGGGATGGGGGCGCAATTTTTTGCCATTATGCTGTAGGTGGCTGCAGTGAATAAAAGCCACCGAAGACTTCAGCAAGGTAAGCTCAGCCTGCAACATGGCCGACGGTTCTGTTGAGTCTATCACTGCCCCAGCCACAGTAAGTCCTGTGCCAGGGAAGGGTCCCGTTGCCTGTGGTCAGGCATTTTTTGCTGATTGCACCTTTGTCTTTCTTTTTACTTAGGGAGAGAAGGCTGCACCTAAAAAGACCACAAAGACTGCAAGATGCCCTGTCTGTGTTAAGAAACTCCCCGTGCCTTGGGAGAAAAAGTTGTGCCAAGACTGCATCGAGTCAGTAATCAGGGCTGAACATCCCTCTCTTGTAGATGAGCTGCGGTCTGTGGTTCAGCATGAGATGCGGGCCTCCTTGGCTGCCCTGCCTTCGGGGCCTTCCGTTCCTGTCCCTGGTCCTCCATCCCCTAAAAGAAGGAAGCTCCAGGCGGCAAATTCTGACCCTGAGGAGCCGGTTGATTCTGAGTCTGACCAGGGGATTGATCCCTCCCATTCCCAGCCTTCTGATTCTAAGAAGTTTCTCTTCTCCTCGGATGATTTGGGGAGCTTATTAGTGCTGTATGTAGCACTATGGGCTTAGAGGAAGAGGAGGTCCTCCATTCTGTGCAGGATGATATGTTCGCTGGACTGCGCTCAGTTAAACAGCCAGGTTTTCCAGTCCATTCTTATATTCAGGATCTCATCTTCCAGGAATGGGAGCTTCCTGAAAAACGGGTTAAGAATCCGCTTAAGAACAGGTTTCCTCTTGAGGACACAGTGTTCAGCTGGGAGGTCCCAAGGGTGGACGTGCAGGTCGCGAAAGTGTCTAAGAAAACTGCACTCCCCTTTGAAGACATCTCTCAGTTAAAGGATCAAATAGATGGTAAGATCAAGGGGCTGATGAAGCGCTCGTGGGAAGCCTCTTCTATGACCATTCAGGCTAACATAGCGTCCACATGTGTGTCTTGCCCCATTCTCAAGTGGTTAGACCAACTGGAATGTCACATTTCTCAAGGCACCCGAGGGAGGAGCTGTTGGAGTCTCTGTCGCTCTTCGGAACGCTGCAAGTTTCCTAGCTGACACTTCTAGAGTCGGTCCCCATGGCGGCTCACATATCGATTCTTTCAAATTCTGCAAGGCGTGCCCTTTGGTTGAAGCTTTGGAGCGGAGACTATACTTCAAAGATGAAACTTTGTTCCATCCCCTTCAAAGGAGACTTTAGTTTTTGGTCCAACTCTGGATGATCTCCTTGAGAAGGCAGCTGACAAGAAAGCGCTACCGGAACAAAAACCAAGCTAGGAAGCCTTTTTTTTTCGTCCCTCGCTGCCTCTGGCCTCCCAGCCTAGAGGCAGTGGGAGGAGAATGCGGTCCTCTTCGAGGGGTAAGGCAAACAATCTGCTTGTTTCCTCCCAGTCTCGTACCCAACAGGATAAGCAGTGACTCTGGCCCGGTGGGGGGAGGCTCTCGAAGTTCCTTCCCCGCTGGCGGGAAATTTCCTGTTGCCAGTGGGTTCTCAATATCCTCTCCGAAGGACTTCTGCTTGAGTTCGAGTTCCCCCCCCCCCCCCCTCCGACGCTTCGGGTTACTTCCCTGCTGTCTCGGGGGGGCTAAGGATCTTCTGTTCTCCAGCCTACAGATGCTCCTAGGCTCTCGGGTTATATCCCCGGTTCCCCATGGGGATCAGGGCTGCGGCCACTACTCCTAGCTTTTTCTGGTGCGGAAGCCTTCAGGAGAGGTCAGAGTTATTATCAACCTCAAGCAACTCAATAGGCACATCAGATACCGCAGGTTCAAAATGGACTCTTATCAGCTCCGCGGTGCCTCTGATTGGTCCCCATTTCCAGTTGGCAACTAAGACCTGAAGGACGCCTACTTTCACGTGCCTATCCATGCCAGACACAGGAAATTCCTGAGATTCGCAGTGACTTACCAGGGCGGAATCCACCATTTTCAATTCAACGTCCTCCCTTTTCCTTCTCCTCTGCTCCAAGGGTATTCACCAAAATTATGTGCGAAGTGGTGGCATTCCTCAGACAGGAGGGGATCTGTCTAATTCCATACTTTGACGATTTCCTCCTGGTTGCACTGTCGGCAACAGTCCTCAGACAGGACGTCCACCGAGCCTTGCAGGTACTCCAGTCTTTGGGATGAA
Source organism: Allobates femoralis (assembly GCA_033576535.1). Classification (NCBI taxonomy): domain Eukaryota; kingdom Metazoa; phylum Chordata; class Amphibia; order Anura; family Aromobatidae; genus Allobates; species Allobates femoralis. The sequence continues at coordinate 424,789,230 of JARQOC010000003.1, forward strand.
TTCCCAATTTGCAGAAATCTCAGCTCCAGCCATCTCCCACCTGGAGATTCTTAGGGGTGATGCTGGATTCAGTGCTACAGATGTCTTTTCTTCCGGAGCATCACAAATTGACTCTAACCTCAAGGCTTTCAGCCCTCCGGGCACTGAAGACTCCCACTCTCCTTGCCGCTATGTCGGCCCTGGGGTCTATGACAGCCTGCATTCCTTCAGTCATGTAGGATCAAGCTCACTCTTGGTGCCTTCAGGATCACATACTGCGGTATTGGAGCAGGCTTCCTTCATCCCTGAAAACCCGTTTTCGTCTGTCGAGTCCGGTATCTGCATCTCTGCGATGGTGGCTGTCCCCTGACAACCTGCAGAGGGGGGTTTCTTGATCTCAGAACCCTCTAGTAGTAGTGACGACAGATGCCAGCAAGCGGGGCTGGGGCGCCGTGGTGGGCCGCATACCGTTTCAGGGTCTATGGAGTCCATTAATCATCTCTCAATCTTCAAATCTGAAGGAATTGGGGGCGGTTGAAGAAGCTCTCCTGCCAGCTCAAGATCTGGTCAGGAACTCTCACGTGTTGGTGTACTCGGACAATATTACCAAAGTGGCCCATCTTCGCCATCAGGGCAGCACTTGGTTCGCCAGCCTGAAAGATGCTTCAAGGCGAATCTTTTGCTGGGCAGAATGGCTCCTTCGGTCTCTCTCTGCAGTTCATTTGAAGGGTACTCTGAATTCTCAAGCCGATTTTCTCAGTCGCAAGGATCTTCACCAGGAGAAAGGAGCCTGGACCAGGTGACCTTCTGCACTCTGGTGGCACGTTGGAGTCCCCCGGATGTCGATCTGTTTGCATCCAACCACAACAAAAAAGTCCGAACATTCTTCTCCATGACATCTGGCATTACTTACATGGCAATGAGCGGGACTACACTTTTCTCTCTCCCAGGCATAGATCTTATAGTTGTATAGACTATTTTCTGGTAGACGATTCCCTTCTACCTCATTGCCTGAGTGAAAACATAGAGTCCATAACGTGGTCAGACCACGCTCCAATAACAATCAAATTAGCTGACGAGATATCATTCCCTACTAATACTCATTGACAATTGAACAAATACCTCCTTACCTCTCCCGCTAATATTGACACCTTAACAGATCAGATAAAAGAATTTTTTCTCCTAAACGATAAAGATGGTATGGCCCCAGACTCACTATGGTTCGCTCGTAAAGCGGTTATGAGAAGACACTTGGCGGCACTGGTTAAAAAGAAGCGCTTAATTTGCTCTTAACTCAAATCAAAACCCTAGAAACTAGACATAAATCTTTCCCCTCTACTTATACTACTTATGCGGACTTGCTTAATACTCGGAATCAACTGCGAGCTCTTTTGCTTCAGAAAGTGGAACATAATCTTAAAGCGAACCTGTCACCCCCTCCAGGCATCTAAAAATAACATAGCCACCTTCTGCAGCACTAAGGCTGCATTCTGACAAGGTGTCTATAGCAGGAGGACGAGCAGACAAAGCACTGCCTGCTACATAGCGGCCTTGAGCTGAGCTGTCAGCAGTGCAGCAGAGTTGAATTTGTGCTTTAGATCAGGGGCTGAGGACGGAGCAATGCTGCTGGGTACAAGAAACTGAAAGTGAAAACTGCTCAGCTCAAGGGCTGCTACGTAGCAGGCAGTGCTTTGTCTGCTGTTCTGCTCACGATCCTCCTGCTAGATTTACTACTGTGGGGTCTCCTATAACAGCCGCTCTATGTTGTAGCAGAGCTGACAAAGCTCTGTAATGCAGGGAGATGGCCCTGGAGGCGGTGCACAGAGAGCAGAGAGGGATGACTAACACCACAGAGGAGGGAGACAGACACTTGAAAACCCGCCTCCCGATCTTGGATCTGGTTTGAAACAGATTTTATAAAAGTCTTTATTTCAGTGAATCAAGGGAGCATAAATGCTATAGACACCTTGTCAGAATGCAGCCTTAGTGCTGCAGAAGATGGCTGTTATCTTTAGATGCCTGGAGGGGGTGACAGGTTTGCTTTAAAAAATCTAAAGCCACTTATTACGGGATGGGGGATAGAGCGAGTACCCTTTTAGCACGTAAAGTTAAAAAAACAGAAGTTCGTTCCAGAATTTCACATATTGTCTCCCCAGAGGGAAATCGTATTCGTAACCCCATCCAAATAGCAGAGCAATTTAGAATTTATTATAACTCCCTATATAATTTATCAACTTCTATCAATACGTTTCAACCATCGTGGAACTCTATTAAATTCTTTCTAGCAAAGGCCAACCTCCCCACCCTTCCGCCTTCCCAAATAATGTTTCTTAATAAACCCTTTTCTGAAGATGAGATCTTGGGAGTAATTTGTGCTTCTAAGAAAATATCTGCCCTGGGCCCGGATGGGTTCTCTTACCATTATTATGCATCCTTTGCCCCTCAGCTATCGCCATTTCTCTTGAAATTGTTCTCTTTTTGGCAATCCCAAGGAAAAATCAAACAGGAAGGGTTACAAGCCACTATATCTACTATTTTGAAACCTGGTAAATCCCCCACAACACCAAGCAACTATTGTCCAATTGCCTTGCTTAATTGTGATCTTAAAATTTACGCCAAGTTACTAGCTAATCTGCTCATGACAGTACTACCATCACTGATTGCGTTGGATCAGGTGGGATTCATTCCTGGCAGGCAGGAGAGAGATGCAACCAGACGAGTGGTGGACCTTCTGGAGATAATGGAGAGGAGGAGCGCCCCCGGTGCACTCATTTCTTTAGATGCAGAAAAAGCGTTTGATCGAGTGCACTGGAGGTACCTGGCCGCGGTTCTAGATAAATTTGCATTTCAGGGCGCATTCAAGTCTGCTATCTTAGCATTATACTCAGCCCCTAGTGCCACTGTGAGAGCCGCGGGCTTTATCTCCTCCAACTTTAATATCACAACCGGAACCCGGCAGGGCTGCCCCCTCTCTCCTCTCATCTTTGCCCTATTCATGGAGCCATCGGCGTCAATCGTCCAAACCAATCCTAACATCTCTGGTATTAAAGTGGGCCAAACGGATCACAAAATAGGGCTTTACGCCGACGATGTAATTGTTACTTGCACAAAGGTCTCTTCTTCCATTCCTGAATTAATATCTGTATTGGACGAGTTTGCTAAAGCTTCATTATATAAACTTAATCTCTCCAAGTCCTCAATTTATCCTGTAAACTTACCGATCCCAATACAAAACTTGTTACGCTCACAATACCCATTTATATGGTCGACAAATGGATTTAAATACTTAGGTATACAAATTACTGCTACTAAACAAATCGTCCGTTGTAACTGTGAGACGCTCTTAAGACATCAAAGCTCTTTTTGCCCAATACTCCTCGTTTCAGTTGTCATGAATGGCCAAAATTCAATCCTTTAAAATGATGGTTCTCCCTAAAATATTATATTTAATTAGATGAATTCCGGTAGCCTTCTCCCGTAGATATCTTAATCTCTTCCAGTCGGTCTTGGGACGGTTCATCTGGAGCGGTAAGCCGCATTGCAATGTCCACGCTTACCCTCCACCATAAGAGAGGTGGTGTTGGTGTTCCGGATATTCCTGCCTATTATAATGCAATACTGTCGGAACTTGCCAAAATATGGTGGGTGGAGTCTCTTTCCTCTTACTGGTTCCAAATTGAGACGTGGTTCGCCCCTCGCAAATCCACCAGACTTCTCTTAGAGATGGACCTCCTGCGACACTCAGACTCCCTTATCTACTCTCCATGAAAGCTATATTATCTCTCTGGTCTCGGGTGGGTGGGGTTCACCTTCCCTTCCTATTTTGATATATTTCTCTCCAAGCAGTGGAAACCTTGCTTGGCTCCCTTTCCCTGATGCTTTGGAGGTCGGGAGGTGCACGCTTCTTAGATGATATGATGGACCAGGGCAAGCTTCTCCCCTTTGATTCTATAGCCACCGCATACTCCCTGCCTCCAACGTGTTTATTCCAATATTTTCAACTTAAGCACTTCTTATCCTCAGTTACTTTCCCCTTGAGAGATATCACAACCTATAATTTAGTGTTACAAACATTCTTTAAACAAAATGGTTATAGCAAACGGGGAATAGCTTTGATTTATAAAGCTATCCAGTCTCATAGAGCTTATGTTAAACTTCTTTTTATGATTAAATAGGAATCAAGATTGGCTTTCTCTGCCCCCTTTGGAGGATTGGCACTTGGCTTCTGGCCATGCTGCTCTATATACATCCTGTATAAATCATTTGGAGCAGTCGAAGTTACAATTAGATTGGTATTTGACCCGTTCCAGGATAGCTAAATTTAAGACAAAGGGCTCTTCTAGCTCGCCTCTCTGTTGGAAGGGCTCTGGTCAAGCTGGAACTGAAACACATTCTTGGTGGGATTGCTCAACAGTTCTATCCTTCTGGAGACAAGTAGAATCTCTCCTCTCCTGCCTCACAGGCCTCCCACCAACATTAAGTGCCCCTCTAGCTCTCCTGGGGACGGGACTGAACTCTTTTCCCTCCCCACTAAGACCAATAATTTCAAATGTGTTAATTGCTGCCCAACAATGCATAGCTGCCCATTGGCGGACTCCCTCTACTCCAACGCTTGACGAATTACTAGCTTGACTCAACCTACATTTCACATATGAAGTAATCTTAGCACATGATGTAACACGTAAAACCAGAATATTAAATTGGTGGGACCCTTGGGTAACCTCGCAATACAACACTGTTAAAATTCCTTCCTAGGAGTGCTACTCCTTTGATGGTTGCCTGATTACTGTGTACTCTTAAATTATTTGTGTACTCTGTGAATAGGTGCAACTTCACTTCTATATGACCAAGTCTTTACAATTTTTGATGCTTCTCCTTTTGTAACCCCCCCCCCTTTTTTCTTTGATTGGACTCTTCCATGTTTGTAAATGTTATGGAATTTCATTCTTTGTACTAATTGAGGTCTTCAGTATTCTAAAAAATCAATGAAAATCGATTGGTTTAAAAAAGATAAGCAATGACTCCGACCCGGTGTGGGGTCAGCTCTCAGACTTTTCAGTGGCAGACAATCGCCCATTGCCAGTGGATTCTCAGTATAATCAGGGAGGGCCTACTCAAGGAGTTCGGGTCCCTACACACTCTGGGTCTAAAAGTCACCTCTCTTCCTTCCCAGGGAGCCCGAGACTGTCTTGCCTCAAAATTACAAGATCTCCTGAAGGCAGGTGCAATCTCCCCTGTCTCAGTAGAACAGTCAGGAGATGAACAGTATTCATGCTTTTTTTTCTTGTAAAAAAAAAAAAAGCCATCCGGTATGTCCCGCATAATTATAAACTTGAAAAGGTTGATTCGACATGCTGTAGGCAGTAGATTCAAGATGAAATCTGTAAAGACTGCAATCCCATTAGTAGGGCCGGGATATGTGATGGCAACAGTAGACCTAAAAGATGCCTACCATCATGTCCCTATCCATCATTCCCACAGGAAATTCATGAGGTTTGCAGTTTCCCCGAACCACCAAGTGAAGCATTACCAATTCAATGTACGTTCCTTCGGTATCTCTTCATCTCCCACGAGTTTTCTCCAAATTTATGGCAGAAGTGGTAGCCTACATCCGTCAACAAGGGATCTGCATCATCCCCTATCTGGACGATCTTCTGCTGATTGCACCATCTGCCTCAGTTCTCAGGGATCAGATATCCGAGACTCTTTGAATCCTCCAATCCCTGGGATGGATCCCGAATTTAAAGAAATCTGAACTACACCCCCCGACAAGAAGTAAGTTTCTGAGCATTCACTCTGGATTCAGAGAATCAAATGTCCTTTCTACCAGAGGACCATCAAAAAGAGCTTATAATGAAGATCTCTTCCTTCAGGGATCAGTGCTCACCTACTGTAAGAGCGCCATGTCAGTCCTAGGATCCATGACGTCCTGCATCCAGTACGTTTTATGGGCTCAGGCCCACTCCAGGGAATTACAAAACCACATTCTATCTTCCAGGAACAGACGCTAGGACCCTGAACAAAAAAGTTCAAATTCCAGGTTGGGTGAAGGCCTCTGGTGCCTGTGCCCTAGGAACCTTTGCAGAGGAGTGACATGGTACCAATCTCCTCTGCTAACAATAACCGATTGCTGTGGTGTCTTGAATCCCCTTCCAGGGACTTTGGAGCCCACCAATGAAGACCAAGTCCTCCATCTTCAGGAAATTAAAAGCGGTGGAGGAGAGGCGCTCCCAGCAGCAGGGACCTGGTTAACTGGGAACTATGTTTGAGTCTGCTTCTGCGTTTTTGATCTGTTTTTGGTGCTGCGTTTTTGGTGACATCTGCACCAAAAACAGATCAATTTTTGAGATGCCGTCAAAGCCCATGAGATTTGAGAAATTATGTGCTTATGTCAGCGTTTTTGACTGGTCCGAACTTGGTGCAGAAAACGCATCCAGTAAAAAGGTATGTCCATTAGTGATCCGGTTTTCTGCACTATTTTCTCTATTGACCCCATTGTAATAAAATGATTAAAAAAAAAAAAAAAACATCAAAAATGGATTGGTATTCACACAGTCCATTTTTGATGCTTTTTTGTTGTTTTTTTGCTGTGTTTGTCCCATCAAAAATGCAGCAAGTTTGACATAAAAGGAAATGCCTCATCTTACACCATCACAAAGGAAACTGGATGTGTGGAATCCGGCACAGATCACCGGGCTAGGAGCGTTGCATGATGGTGAAGAATTTGCATCCCGATTTGTGATGATTGTAACACCCAAGAATCCCCAGTACTGCCATGGGCACCAATATCAATAACAAATAACTTTGTATTGTACATCAGCCACCGCTAAAAGGACCATACACATAAGTTTATGATTAAAGAATCGTCATCCTGATCGTGGTGGCTGCTGAACATATTTGCCATCAACTGCACTTTTGTAGTTTGGGCCACAGTTGGCCACAGTTTGAAAGCCTGCTGCAGCCAAGTCTCCTCTGTTGGGGAAGACATCACTATGGGCTGCAGCTTCTACCAGATCACATTACATGTGCATCTGACAATTTGGGAAATGGTGGTTTTACCAACCCTGAATTGGAGGTTTAGTGATGCATAGCTCTCGCCTCTGGCCAGAAATCAACAAGTGAAAATTTAGAAAAGCAACCAGAAAGACAATGTTGAACAATATAAGATGAAACGTGAATGCCATCACTTCCAAGACGTATTTATTAAAAAAAAATAACTTCATTTAACCACGTTTCGGTGGTACTCAGGCTCTCAATTTAGACAAAGGCTGATGGCACCTGAAACATGTTGACGAGTTATGAAGTAATACATTTATTTTATTTTTTTTGTAAAACTGTTGGCATCTGTTTTTCACCTACAACATATAAAGAGATGGAAACGTGACAGATAGTGAGAGAAGGGTCGACCTATCATGGCTGGCTGTGAAGAGGGCCCACAACCAACTAAAAATCTGAACACACCAACTGTCATCAACATAACTTGATTCCAGCTATGTATGACTTTACTGAGCTGCTTACTGTGAGTTTGATAATATTTGGATTTGAGCATTGACGTTGCATTTGTACGATGTAATTATAAAAATGCACAGCAAATGCACATGGCATATAGGCCAGCCAGCAAGGACAATGTGACTTTGCTTGTGCTGTGCCGGCATCTGTGCATTTTTGCACAGCGTAATAGCTGCTTATTTTTACGAATGTTTCGATTCGTAAAAATAAGTATCATGTTCATTTTTTTTGCGTACTGCCTGAAACTTAGATGTTTCGGCCACATCACACGTCTTGTGAGTAGGGGTTGTGTGATCCATGTGATATGTGACACAGCTGAAACCCAGAAATGCAGGCTGGTACGCCAGGTAAGTGCGAACTACAGGGCGGACAGCCTCAAAAAAAGCACATATTACCTAGCAAAAGTGCAACGCTGTTGCTGCTTAATATGTGCTTAAAGTGGATGCAGATTTGATGCAGAAAATTCTGCATCACTTGCGCAGTGTCTGAACATAGCCTTACTGTGTTGTCAGCTGCCTATTTAGCATGAACATCCTTCACTACCTTGCAGCAGGTCAAGTATGATATCCTGCAGCTGATTAAACGGTGTTTTTATTAAAAATACACTAAGCATCCCACCAGGTGACACATTGCTGGAATCTGGATCTGTGCCACAAGGTGAAAAACAGCCAATCTTCAGCAAAGCTAGACTACTTCATGGTTGTACAAAATCCTCTCTACGTAGCTGTCAAAATGTTTGAAGCTGTCCAGATAACTGCAAAAATAAAGATTAAAAAAAATCAACAAACATAATGACATGCATTTCTAGGATATCTGCAAAAAAAATTAGTAAATCAACAAACATGCTACTATGTGGATGATGAGTTTAACGGACCTTCTAAAATCTCTGCATAGTATGGTAAAATGGCCCTTGCGATGCCTCTCCATTACAATTGGATGCATACACATCTTCTTGGGGATGGGGGGGGAAGTTGGCTATAAACATGCGAAATTGGTCAGTGTCAACCTGATGGAAATAATTGCAAAACATGCATCTACACTGTTGGCATATATAGTACATACCCTTCTGCGACAATGCAATCTTGGAGCTAGGAGTAACAGCAGGTTCCTATTGCTTGTGCTGAGCCTAATTTCACCTTGTGGAGTCTCTATAAGGGTATGTGCCCACAGGACGTTTTTTAAGCAGTCCTGAACGCAGCAAAACCTGAGGATCCTAGAGTCCTTGACAGGAGATTAGCTATGATCTTGTCTGTGTTTTTGCGCGTTTTGTTGTGCGTTTTTTGCGCGTTTTATGTGCATTTTTACTGCGTTTTTGATAGTTGCGTTTTCCTGTGTCTTTTCCATTGACTTTAGCAAAAACACAGGAAAATAATTACCGTATATACTCGTGTATAAGCCGACCCCCCTACTTTTGCCCCCAAAACCTGGGAAAACCTATTGACTCGTGTATAAGCCGACGGTGGACCCCAGCACAGGTATACAGCCCCCAGCAGTGTGGTATACAGCAGCAGCCCCAGTGGTATACACAGCAGCAGCCCCGGTGATAGTAAACAGCAGTCCCAGTGGTAGTATACAGCAGCCCCAGTGGTAGTATACAGCAGCCGCCCCAGTGGTAGTATACAGCAGCCGCCCCAGTGGTAGTGTACAGCAGCCGCCCCAGTGGTAGTGTACAGCAGCCGCCCCAGTGGTAGTGTACAGCAGCCGCCCCAGTGGTAGTGTACAGCAGCCGCCCCAGTGGTAGTGTACAGCAGCCGCCCCAGTGGTAGTGTACAGCAGCCGCCCCAGTGGTAGTGTACAGCAGCCCCCCCCATCAGTATACAGTGCCCCCCCCCCCTTGTTTAGCAATCCTGTAAAGGAAGAGATTAGTATACTTATCCCTGCTGCTGTCCCGCTGCCGCTGTCCCACCGCCGCCATCGCGCTCCTCATTCTTCATCCAGCGTCTTCCGGCTTCCTCTTCTGGCGCGCAGACAATGACGTCATTGCCTGCGCCCACCGGAGGGAGCCGGAAGAAGACGGATGAAGCCGGAGGAGCGCGATGGCGGCAGCGGGACAGCGGCAGGGATAAGTATACTAATCTCTTCCTTTACAGGATTGATGCACAAGGGGGGGGGGGCCTGTATACTGATGGGGGGGCACTGTATACTGTATACAATGTATACAGTGACTCGCGTATAAGCCGAGGGGGGGACTTTTCAGCCCGAAAAACTCGGCTTATACGCGAGTATATACGGTAACATGTCAATTCTTTCCCATCCGCACCAAAAACGCAGGTATTTGACAGTTCTTGACACTTGTAAAACCAATGTGTGCGCACAGCGTTTCTGTGAAATACATTGGTTTTGCTGGGAATCAAAACCGCAGGAACAAATTAGCATAAATTACCATAAAACCAAAGGTAAACTGCATGCAGAAAACGCAGCAAAAACGTCCTGTGGGCACATACCCTAACAGCTCTCAAAAAGCATGCACTGAATAGCTTTGTTGCACAGTGGAGATTGAAGGAGAAGGAAAGGAAACAAAATAAAGGTTTTTTTTTTGTTTTTTTATACACCTAGCCTTATTCAGTCGTTGTTGTGTACAATGCTTGCAAAAACGCACTTCAGTGCTTGAAAGAAGCAGCATTTAAAAACACAATGTCTAAGTGGGGGGATGGGGAGTTCTTAGAATAAAAAAAAACCTGGTTCAATTCCCTTCCCATTTATAGCAAACAAAAAGAGAGGATTCAATGTTGCTTCAGCAGGATGTGACGCGATATGCATTCCCAGGTTGCCAGGTCGTAGCGCCGCCCACTTCTGGCGGCACTATCATGGAGCCTTACAGATTAGTGAACCGCCGCGACACTACTATATTAATGATTAAAGTGGATGTCCACTTTAATCATTAATATAGTAGTGTCGCGGCGCTTCACTAATCTGTAAGTATATATTTTTTTCTGCCAGCACCTACACCTGTGGTAGATGCCAGTCTTAACCTTATTTATCTATCATGGAGCCTGGCGGTATATGCTTATAAAGAACCCGCTGGTTAGGAATAACACATAATCCCCGAAGAAGAAGGCATTACAGCCTGCGAAACGGACGTAGGGGTCCTTCCTACAGCGGTCCCCAGCACGCTATACATACACTTGTGTGTGTGTGTGTGTGTGTGTGTGTGTGTGTGTGTGTATATATGTGTGTGTATATATACATATATATATATATATATGTGCGTGTATATATATGTATGTATGTGTGTGTGTGTGTATGTGTGTATATATATATATATATATATATATATATATATATAATGTATATGTGAATATACCTCTTTGGTGGAAAGGCTGATACATATTTTTGAGGCTTGATGGGTATAGTGCAATGTAAATTGATGTATGCAGATGACAACTTGTGTTGAGTGATGAAAATTTGTGTCCCTTCCCATTTAGCCCTACTGAAAAATAATTTAAAAAAATTACACATCTAGTCTTGGTGTTTTCAGAAATGTTTGCCACATCAAAATATATAATAAACAGATCGGTAAACTGCGTACTAAAAAAAGTTTATAATGCCAGAATTACGTTTTTTTTTGGCTACCATAACACAGCAATAAAAAGCATTTAACAGGTGATCAAAACATAGTATCTACCGCAAAAAAACATCAGCTAAGGGTGCAAAAAATAAGCCATTACTTAGCCCCAGATCTTGAAAAATAAAAACTTTACAGTTCTTGAAAATGAGACCAAAATCAACTTTATTTTCCTCTTTACAAACGTCTGAATTTTTTTTTCACTACTTAAATTGAACGAAATTGTTTAACTATGTATGGTACTCGTACTGACCTGGAGAATCCTACTGCCAGGTCAGTTTTACCATATTATGAACACCGTAAATAAAAAGACAAACTATTTCACCCCACCTGGAACATATTTTACATTGTAAGATGTGGTAAAATGAATGCTTTCATTCCAAATTACAACTCGTTCCGCAAGAAAGAAGACCTCATATAGCTATATTGACGGGAAAATAAAAGTTACGTCTTTTGGAGGAAGGGGAGGGAAAAATAATGGTGCATGAAAAAAAATAAAGGAAAATTGCCGCGTGGTGAAGGGTATAAAAAAATTTTTAAAAAAAGCTTGTGCAGAGAAGATGATCTTATATACGTACACCTGCTATGTACTGTGTATTGGATGTGCCTGCCTGTACAGGGACATGGTCTGTTCATACCACATCTCCTGTGCTGAGATAATCATATATATGTGTCCCTGCTATGTACTGTGTAATGGATGTGTCTGACCGTACAGGGACATAGTCTGTTCATACCACATCTCCTGTGCTGAGATAATCTTATATATGTACCCCTGCTATGTATTGTGTAATGGCCGTGTCTGACCGTACAGAGACATGGTCTGATCATACCACATCTCCTGTGCTGAGATAATCTTACATATGTACCCCTGCTATGTATTGTGTAATGGCCGTGTCTGACCGTACAGAGACCTGGTCTGATCATACTACATCTCCTGGGCTGAGATAATGTTATATATGTGTCCCTGCTATGTACTGTGTAATGGATGTGTCTGACCATACAGGGACATGGTCTTATCATACTACATCTCCTGGGCTGAAATAATATTCTATATGTCCCCCTGCTATGTACTGTGTAATGGATATGTCTGACTGTACAGGGACATTGTTTGATCATGCCTCCATGTTATACATCTTCCATAGCGGGAACAAGTATTGACGTCAGGGCAGGAGGTGGGGCCGACAGTAGCAACAACTCGCTCCTGCGCCTGTGTGAAGTAGCACAAAGAGGTGCAGGCGCAGAGAGAAGATGGCTGACAAGGCATCAAGGAGGCGGTGAGGAGAGGCAAGAGGGAGGAACAGAGAAGGAGGGGGCGGGAATAGTCCCCCGGAAGGAGATGACTTGATTGATATCCTTGGGAGGGGGTGACCATACCACGGACGTCTGTCATATTATACACAGCAGTGCAGATTTTATTGGTTATTTGTACTTTGTTTGATCAGACCATGTCCTTGTTTGGTCAGACTCTGCTTTTACACAGTTTGCAGCAGGGACACATATACAGTCCTGCTTTTCGTTCTTAGCACCCATGTAGTTTAAATACTTAACGTGGAATATCTCCTGAAAGTGAAACAGCTTTTTTGTATAGAGCACTCGTGTTAAATACAAAAGAGCAAAAGATAATCTTAAACAAAAACTAATGGGAGGGAACAATAGAAAAACCTAAAGCTTGCTGTGACACTGATATTGGCAACCTTTACATAGAATCATCTGTGATAAATTGTTGCTGTCCATGTGAGATAAATTAGCCAATGAATGATGACTTCAGAGTTTTAAAAAGCCATGTTAGACCCTGTTCCTTGTCACTATGGTGTAGTCAAAGGAGCTGTCGAAGGACATCAGAACTGCTGTTATTATTATTTATTTATATAGCGCCATTAGGTTCCATGGCGCTTTACATATGTAAGGGCAGACGAGGACAAGAACGTAAAATTAGCAAAACACAAGACTTCCAAAGGGTATACGCCCATCTTCAAAGACTTTGGTATGCCAATTTCAACATTGCACAGAACTGTCAAGAACGTCCCTGAACATGGGGGTAAAGGGGAAAATTGACGAGATGTCTTCAAAGGTTGGTACAAATGGTGGAAAAACATCATGTCCAACATCCAAAGACCTGAATTCCAGCCTGGAATTGTCTGGACTCATGGTTTCAATAAGTACCATATGCTACACACTAGACCAAGCAGAGCTTTATGGGCAAAGGCCAAGGAAGAAACCACTGCTGAAGAAAAGACATAAAACACTGATCCTTGCCAAAGAGTACCTTAACAAACCACAATCCTGGGAAAATGTTCTGTGGACAGATGAAACAAAAATAGACCTTTTTGACTATACAAAACAACAGTTTGTTTACAAACGGTGCCTAGAAGTTTATTATGAAAAGAACACCCTACCAACAGTTGAACCTGGTGGAGGATCCATAATGCTGCGGGGTTGCTTTGTGCCTGGTACTGGAGACCTTGACCCCGTGTCACAGGAATCATTAAATCAGAGAATAATAAAGGTGTTTTAAAGTGAAATGTCCTACTCCTTTGTAAGAAAACTTGGTTTGAGTCGAAGGTCATGGGTCCTCCAGCAAGACAATGACGCAAAGCACACATCCAAAAGTACACAGGAGTGGTTGAAATAGAAAAATTGACTGTTTTAAAATAATCAGCAGTGAGTACTGACATCAGTCTCATTGTAAATCTTTGGGGTGACCTGAAATCTGCCATTTGGGGAAAATGATAAACCCTGCAAGCAGTCAGGAGCTTGAACAAACTGCAAAGGAAGACTGGTAGATAATACCAATCTGAGAAGTGCAAGAAGCTGATAGATAGCTAAAAGAACCGTTTGGAGGCTGTCATTGCCAAAGGGTGTGCAATCAAGTATTAATTAGGAGTGCCTTTATTGCTGCACATGCTGTTTATTCAGTTTCTTATTTGAAATTGCAACATGTGAGTTGACGATGTTTGATTATTGGATTACTTTGGACCACAAATTAAAAGATCCTGAGGATATAACTTTGTAAATTTCCATTTATTTCTGAAAATATTGTACAGTCTATGAAAAAAATGAAGGCCAATCATGGTGAGCAGCACAGTATAGTATTAGCTCGTCACAGTAACATTTAAACGCATCCAATTGTGGAAATTGTTCCCACTATTGTGGGACAATCCCCTTAAGGCAGAAAGACCCACAAATGAGCAACAACTGAAGGTGGCTGAACTAAAAGCCTGGAAACTTGTCACCAAGGAGGAAACCCAGCATTTGATTACGTTCATGGCTTCATGAGTCCAGGCAGTCATTGCCTGCAAAGGAATCTCTACAAATTATTTTAAAATGAAAATTTTATTCATTTGTTTTGTATCCCTGATGAAGGAGCTTAGACAGCACCGAAATGCGTAGGGAATAAAACACAGTTGCATCAAGACCTCATGTGGTCTTTTTTTCCTGAAACTGCAGCGCGGATCATAGGAGCACTATTGTTTGGATTTCAGTTTTATTCATGGCAAAGTAAATTTATCCAATTACTTCTGAGTTGCTGAAATGAGGAAGATTTGAAGAAAAATGGTTGCAATTCCTAAGCTGTTCACAAGATACGATTGTTGGGCCCCCTTTAATTAATTAAACCTGAAAATCTACATTTCAACTGTCTAAGTTGTTTTATGTTGAATAAAAAATAGTGGCATGCAGAGCAAAAATTGCGAACATTCGAGTACTGTGCAAATATTTCTGGACTTAACTGTATTTTGTCAATAAGTGTAAAAACTATTGACATGTTTTAAAATTGTGTTTCAGTAACTATAGAAATATTCTGCTAAAAGATCTAAATATATACTGAAGCAGCAGACCTTGTGAAAACCAAAATTTGTCTGTCTCAAAACCTTAGGCCTGACTGTACACCTCTTTGGTTGATGTGACATGCCTGGGTTTTCTTCCATCTTGATTTCGTCTTCCTCTCTAATATGGGTTCCCTAATGCAGAATAGTTGCCTGTGACATAGAGCTGCTGTCCCCTGATTTATACAATCTGTGTCTCCTATGTGATGTATACAGCAGAATCCTCATTGAATACTATGTAATGTATAAAAGTCTCAGTCTATCCTGCATAATATGTGTGTCAGTGTACTGAGACTCTGCTGTATACATCACATAGGGTACACTGAGGCTCTGTGATATAGAACACATAGGATTCTACAGAGTTTGAGTATTTTGTGTGATTCAGAAGACACTGAGCCTTTGCGGTATACATTGTTAGGATACTGTGAGACTCTGGGGTATAAATCACGTAATATGTTATATGCTGGTGACTGCATTAGAGACATATATGCTCTAAAAGCAAAAAGATATGCCATTGAAATTCCCTCTGCTTGTTCGTTGTGTGCCCAACATCAACTATCGGGAAAGTTGAGAGGCCAATTTGAAATCCGGGGTTCTGAAGATTTTGTTAAAGATTGTGGGGACCTTTCAATAGCTGGCTAAGACGGAGCCAACAGATCTCTGCTAGTGCCCATATGCACATGAACAGTTTCTCGCTTCTGACATCCTTTACCAACTCTCCTCTGGCATCATCTGTTGGAAGAGAAAGCACAAGTGATTAGCTAGTCTCACCAAAATCATCATGTTTGGCCTTTTTTAACCCCTTTACGACCTTTGACGTTTTACAACGTCATGAAAGTCGGTGCCTTCACCACCCATGACGTTATACACCACCCTTACCACCCATGACGTTGCGGTAACCACCATCGGGCCCCGGTGCTCTGTGATTCTGTCACAAGAGCACCGGAGCTTGAGGTCAGGGAGGGTGGATTCCCCACCCGCCCCCAGGATGACGGTGATTGGCTGTTAGAACAGTCAATCATCGTGATCCTCTGTGTCCTATGGAAGGGGCTGTGGGGCGGCTCTGATGGGACTGATCATCCCATCAGATCGCTTCCGTAGAGCTGGAGCTCCCTCCAGCTCTCATGGAAGCAATCTGATGGGATGATCAGTGCCATCAGAGCCGCCCCACAGCCGTCCTGCTGCCACTGCCGCCGCTAATGTCTGTTGCCTCCGTCCCTCTTCCTCCCCGCCTCCCTTTCTCCCCTTCTGCTCCTGTGCGCGCCGCTGCTCCTGATCCTCCCCCCGTCCCTCTTTCTCCACCCCACACACCTCCTTTTCCCGTGCTCCCCCTACCCCTCCTCCGGTGCTCCTCCAGTCACCGCTCCCGCCGCCTCCTCTTGGAGCTCCTCCGCTGCTGACCGCAGAGGAGCTGCAGGCACAGGGATGCCAGAGATGAGGTAAAGATGGAGGATGAGTGGATGGGATGGATGGTAGATGGAGGATCATGGATGGGTGGATGAATGGTGGATGGATGTTGGATGGATGGGAGTGGATGATGCATGGGTGGATGGATCTCCAAACCATGTCGCGTTTGGAGAGCCCCTGTGTGCCTAAACATTGGAGCTTCCCCACAAGTAACCCCATTTTGGAAACTAGACCCCAAGGGAACTTATCTAGATGGGTGGTGAGCACTTTGAACCCCAGATGTTTCACAAATTGTTCCGTAAAAATGAAATGTAACTTTTTTTTCACAAAAATGTTCTTTTAGCCTAAATTTTTTCACTTTCACATGGGCAACAGGATAAAATGCATCCTAAAATTTGTTGGGCAAATTCTCCTGAGTACACCAATACCTCATATGTGGTCATAAACCTCTGTTTAGGCGCACGGCATCAAAGGGAAGGAGCGCCATTTCCCTTTTTGAATGGAAAATTAGCTCCAAAAGTCAAATTGCGCTCCTTCCCTTCTGAGCCCTGCCGTGCGCCCAACCAGTGGTTTATGACCACATATGAGGTATCTGTGTACTCAGGAGAAATTGCCCAACAAATTTTAGGATCCATTTTATCCTGTTGCTCATGTGAAAATGAAAGAATTGAGGCTAAAAGAACATTTTTTGTTAGAAAAATTAAAATGTCCAATTTTTTCCTTCCACGTTGCTTTAGTTCCTGTGAAGCACCTGAAGAGTTAATAATCTTCTTGAATGTAGTTTTGAGTAGCTTGAGGGGTGAAGTTTTTGGAATGGTGTCACTTTTGGGTGTTTTCTGTCATTTACATCCCTCAAAGGGACTTCAAATGTGATGTGGTCACTAAAAAAATGGTTTTGTAAATTTTGCTGGAAAATGAGAATTGCTGATGAACTTTGAACCCTTATAACTTCCTACCAATAAAAATTTTTTCCAAAATTGTGCTGATGAAGTAGACATGTGGGAAATGTTATTTATTAACTATTTTGTGTCACATAACTCTCTGGTTTAGCAGAATTAAAATTCAAAATTTGAAAATTGCGAAATTTTCACAATTTTTGCCAAATTTTTGATTTTTTTCACAAAATCGCAAAAATTATTGACCTAAATTTAGTACTAACATGAAGCCCAATATGTCACGAAAAAACAGTCTCAGAATCGCTAGGATCCGTTGAAGCATTCCAGAGATATTGCCTCATAAAGGGACACTGGTCAGAAGTGACAAAAATGCCAAGGTCTTTAGGGTCAAAATAGGCTGGGTCCTGAAGGGGTTAATTTGCACAGGGGCCTTTAGTCTCTGCATCTAAAGTTCTGCTGAAGTATCATTGTTTTTACTTTAACTTTTCAAATCTGGGTAAGTTAATGAATCAGATGGCCTTAAAGATAAAGTTGTGACATACTAAGTCAGGCATGAAGAATGTCTGGCTAAAGCATTTGAAGATGAGAAGTTGTTAGAAGCAATAATTATTAACAGAACATGTATCTTTATGGAAAAATACAATGCATGTTGTAGAACAAGAATTTTGAGCATGGTGTGTTTTTAAGAGTTCATGTAAGGTTATGCTCTTTCATATTCCCCTGTTAAGGTACCTTTACACACCGCAACTACGGTGTAGGAACTGAGAGGCAATCGTGATTTCCATCACCGTTGCCTTGAAATGTACGAAATGCGGCGTGTAATTGGGATAAAGTGATGGTGATTTTCGAAGTTGCTCCCGGTTGCGTTTTCAGAGCATTGTTCTAAAACCAGAGGCAACCCTGAAAGTGAATTGCCCTGGTTTTGGCGTGTGAACGGGCGATAGGGATGGAATCTGCGTCGCCTAGTGATTTTCCAGAGGCGTGCCACAGTGTGCTGGATACTGCACCCCATCAGGATGATTGGTGGGGGCTACTGTGTTTCCATTGGCTGTCCCTTCACAGGGTGCCATATTTGAACAGCTGTCCATTCACACTACACATTTGCAATGGCGTCATGTATTAGCCAGCCTTCCTGCGCAGGCTGGCCATTCATGACGCCATTGCGTTGTCTAATCAGCGTGTTTGGGGCGCGGAATACACAACTCTGTCACGCCTATGTTCTTGCGGCGCTGAACATGTACGCCCACATTCCTTTTTGGATTGCGGTGTGTGAAGTGGCTTTCGGGAGGTAACCAGATGTTTCCCGCAGGTTCTATGGCAACTTCCGGGAGCCACGTTCCCTTAGGTTGAGGCCGCAATTGCGGCGTGTACATGCGAGCATCGGCGTTCGGTAGCAACCGTCAAAGACGTGCACGCGCACGTTCAGTTGCCTCCGATCTCCGGTGATAGTTGCGGGTGTAAAGGTACCTTTAAAGAGGACCTGTCACCCCCCCCCCCCTTCACCAATGCATTGCAAACTAAATGCAGCACTGAATGCAGCATGTCTGCTGCATTCAGGGAAAGGTGTCCCCCATGTCTCTAGCCCCCCTGTAAGCTTTAAAAAAAAACATTAGAACCTTACAGATGAGAGGTCGACTGGGTGGGATCTTATTAAGATGTCCTGGCTGCTGGCACAGTCCTCCCTGCCTCCTCCTTGTGTATTCCGCCCCTTCTATACGTCTGCCTCCGCCTCCTCTTCTTCTGGGACTGCCCTCCTCTTCTCCTGCTCTGTGTCAATCACAGGCGGCAGGCAGGGATACAGTCATATGAAAAAGTATGGGCACCCCTCTTAATCTTGCTCTTTTTTTTGTTTTTAAAAATAGTTTTTTGCAACAGCTATTCAGTGTGATATATGTAATAACTGATGGACACAGTAATATTTCAGGATTGAAATGAGGTTTATTGTACTAACCGAAAATGTGAAATATGCATTATTTAAAAATTGACAGGTGCAAAAGTATGGGCACCTCAACAGAAATGTGACATTAATATTTAGTAGATCTACCTTTTGCATAAATAACAGCCTCTAGTCGCTTCCTGTAGCTGTTAATGAGTTCCTGGATCCTGGATGAAGGTATTTTTGACCATTCCTCTGTACAAAACAATTCCAGTTCAGTTAACTTTGATGTCGCGAGCATGGACAGCCCGCTTCAAAACATCCCACAGATGTTCAATGATATTCAGGTCTGGGACTGGGATGGCCATTCCAGAACATTGTAATTGTTCCTCTGCATGAATGCCTGAGTAGACTTGGAGCGGTGCTTTGGATCATTGTCTTGCTGAAAGATCCATCCCCGTCGTAACTTCAACTTTGACACTGATTCTTGAACATTATTCTCAAGAATCTGCTGATACTGAGTGGAATCCATGCGACCCTCAACTTTAACAAGATTCCTGTGCATTCATTGGCACACAGCCCAAAGCATGATGGACCCTCCCCCAAATTTGACAGTGGGTAGCAAGTGTTTTTCTTGGAATGCTGTGTTTTTGTGGCGCCATGCATAACGCCTTGTTGTATGACCAAACAACTCAATATTTGTTTCATCAGTCCACAGGACCTTCTTCCAAAATGAAACTGGCTTGTCCAAATGTGCTTTTGATACCTCAGGCGACTCTGTTTGTGGCGTGCATGCAGAAACGGCTTCTTTTGCATCACTCTCCCATACAGCTTCTCCTTGTGCAGTGTGCGCTGTATTGTTGACCGACACAGTGACACCATCTGCAGCAAGATGATGCTGCAGGTGTTTGGAGGTGGTCTGTAGATTGTTCTTGACTGTTCTCACCATTCTTCTTCTCTGCCTTTCTGATATTTTTGTTGGCCTGCCACTTCTGGCCTTTACAAGAACTGTCCCTGTGGTCTTCCATTTCCTTACTATGTTCCTCACAGTGGAAACTGACAGGTTAAATCTCTGAGACAACTTTTTGTATCCTTCCCCTGAACAACTATGTTGAACAATCTTTTTTTTCAGATCATTTGAGAGCTGTTTTGAGGAGCCCATGATGCCACTCCTCAGAGAAGATGCAACTAGGAGAACAACTTGCAAGTGGACACCTGAAATAGCTTTTCTCAAGATTGGATACACCGGGCTATAAAGTACAAAGCTCAATGAGGTTACCAAACCAATTTAGTGCTTCAGTAAATCAGTAAAAAGTAGTGAGGAGTATTCAAATCATGAAAATCAGAAGGGTGCCCATACTTTGCACCTGTCAAATTTTGAAATAATGCATATTTCACATTTTTGGTTAGTACAATAAACCTCATTTCAAACCTGAAATATTACTGTGTCCATCAGTTATTACATATATCACACTGAAATAGCTGTTGCAAAAAACAAAAAAAAATGAGTAAGATTAAGAGGGGTGCCCAAACATATGACTTGTAGGACCACAGAAGGGACTTTGAACAAGATAGATTCACTAGCAGGTATAGTCATATTTATAGATGGATACAGTGAAGCCTGAGAGATTATTGTGCACATAGGGATTTCATTGAATCTAACCTGAAATATCTGGATTGGTTTGGAGTACATTGAAGGTGTAGACCTGTATTTACCCTTTAGACAATTTAATTGATCTGTGTACAGTATAAATAGTGTAACATTCTCTTAAAGTGACAGTACCACCAGTTGAATAAGACTTGGTTATGAATTTTCTGTCCCGGTGCAAGATTGTGTATCCCTGCATATTTATATTTATGGTGCAATATGCCCTTGAAACATGTAAATGGAATATGTTTTAAAAATATTTTTTAATTAATAAAGAGAATAATTGTTTTTTACCTAAAGGAAGTGTGTTATGCATAATTCACCTATAGTACCCGTGGTTCCCTCTAGGGAACGGTTGGGTATTTTTGCTTGAGATTATACATGAAGTGCAAAAAATCTTAGGACATTTATGTGTATCTGTGTCAATCACGCCGCACAGAGCAGAATTGCATGACATCAGCACCAGATTCCTGTTTTGCTGTTTGAATAAAGCACAAACAGGGCGGCTCTGCCGCTGACGTCCCGCAGTGCCGCTCTGTGTGCCAGCGTGATTGACACAGAGCAGGAGAAGAGGAGGGCAGACCCAAGAGAAGAGGAGGCGACGGCATACACAGAGGAGGAGGAACACACAAGAGGCAGGGAGGACTGTGCCAGCAGCAAGGACATCTTAAGATCCAACCCAGGCGACCTCTTAACTGCAAGGTTTCAAGGGCATATTGCATCATAAATATAAATATGAGTATACCTGCTAGTGAATCTGTCTTGTTCAAAGTCCCTTCTGTGGTCGTATCCCCCGCCTGCCCCTGTGATTGACACAGTGCAGGAGAAGAGGAGGGCAGAACCAAAAGAAGAAGAGGAGGCGGCGGCAGCAGACACATAGAAGGGGCGGAATACACAAAGAGGAGGCAGGGAGGACTGTGCCAGCAGCAAGGACATCTTAATAAGATCCCACCCAGGAGACCTCTTAACTGTAAGGTTTCTAAAGTCTTTTTTAAAGCTTACAGGGGGGCTAGGGACATGGGGGACCCCTTCCCTGAATGCAGCAGACATGCTGTATTTAGGGCTGCATTTAGTTTGCCATGCACAAGGGGGGTCCTCTTTAACCTAAAAGAGCAAATTTTAGTACTGGGGGCATCTTGGTAAAATGCTATATAATCTGCAAATATTTTGCATAAAATATAGTTCTGATTTCAAACATGGAAAAGTATAAAGGGAACCTGTGTGCAGCACTTTAGGTGGGTAATGTATGGGTGAACACTTAACACTTAAAACGATACCTACACTGTCCTGATCCTTTGCGTCATTGCAGGGGAATGCATTCTTTTCAATATCTGTAAATGTCTGTAAGGCCCCTTTCACATCAGCGGTTTTTTCAAATCGCGGCAGATGCGGTGAAAAAAACGCATCTGCCGCGATTAAACGCATAACCGAGACACTTGCGGCACAGTTGCGGCAAGCCCCATGCAATGTCTATGGGGCTTGCGGTAAGGGTGCTGCAGGTGCGGTATTGGCACTTGCGGCAGGTGCGGCCGCAAAAAAACCGCAGTCAGCAGCGTTTTTTTTCGCGGCCGCACCTGCCGCAAGTGCCGAAACCGCACTTGCCGCATCTGCCGCACCCTTACCGCAAGCCCCATAGACATTGCATGGGGCTTGGCGCAACTGTGCCGCAAGTGTCGCGGTTATGCGGTAATCACGGCAGATGCGTTTTTTTCACCGCATCTGCCGCGATTTGAAAAAAACGCTGATGTGAAAGGGGCCTAAGTGAACTTGCGATCTATGGCTCATTTTCAGTTACCCACACCTAACACGACACCAGCAGTTTAGACAAAGGCTGTCATATGTCACATTATCTACAGACTACATCCTCAGTCTCTCATGTCAAGCAGCTAGGTGGAGAGAACTGAGCAAGAGCTATAGACTGCAGGTGCACTTGCAACACTCAGTTCACTTGCAGTGAGAATGTCATTACCCAGATTGTTTTTAGGTATTTCCCTTCTGTTTGTCTTGCTGATAATTGCCTGTTGTCTAGTGTAATGTTTCTTCAGCATGGAGATGTGGATGGGTCTTTTTTCTCTGATCCTGCTGTTTTCATGCCGCATACAGGCATTACAAAGAGGTTCTTTTCAGTGTCTAACAGCATAGCCATTGGGTACATACAGGAAAGTGAGGCAAGTTTTGAGCACCTGTAGTCCTGGCAAAATGCAAATGAAAAGTTATTTAGAGTGTGAGAATTGGAGAAGTTCAAAGATTAGTCTGTGTGTGATGCATGGTGAAGGGGGCAAGTCGAAATGTTGCAGAATGGAGGGTGTTGGTGGATAGGACCTCAGCGCTTCAGTGATACTACAGTGAGCATTGAATGTGGGTTGAGAATAAATGGAGGACCGGTCCTTTTAACTTCTCCAACAGTAAGTAGTTTATTTAAAGGGGAACTCCGGGGAGATAGAACTTTTTACTACAGTCCCTGCCCTGCTACATGATGAAGCAGAGCTGTACACTGCAGTTCTAGGATCTATAGATCACTTATAATTCAATAAAATCATACCTGCTCCTTTGATTTCCTCCCTTCCTCATGGGACATAAAATTTCAGCAGCAGCTGAGATCAGAAGGTGTGTTGGATGTGTGGACCCTGGGGCTGCAGGATCATCCTACATTCCAGTGAGGAGTGATGATAATGATTCATTGAAAGTTGGAGAGATAGGAAGTTACCATGTTCCTATGGGGGAGGGGAGACCATGCAGAGCTGAATCGATCAATGTAATCATTTGCCTCTGCTCCTAGCCTCACAATAACAGTACACATGCATCATCATACAGCAGAGGATCACAGCATGTATTTGTATCCGCTTGGTGACATGATTGCTATTTCAAGCCTGGACCCCAACCCACCCATCCCCATCCCCCCCGTCACATAGGATGGTATATCAGAGACAGGATTGTAGTGTGAGCATTGGACCGGCGGCCATGCCCCTGCCAACCCCTTCCCTATACAGACGTGTGAGGGGGCTGAGATGTGGGATGATCCTGCAGCTCCTAGCATCCAAGCCCCAAACACGCCGCCTTCTCTCTGCTGCTGCATGTAGCTGACATGCTGAAATTCTCTGTCCCCTTAGGTGGGGGTCAGGACTGAGGAGCAGGTATGATTTTATTGATTTATAAGCGATCTATAGACCTTAGAACTGCAGTGTAAAGCTCTGTTTCATCATGTAGCAGGACAGAAACTGTACTAAAAAGTTTTCTTTCACTGGAGTTCCGCTTTAAGTACTGCTAATCTTTAAGGCAGTGTTCCCCAACTCCTGTCCTCAAGGGCCACCAACAGTGCATGTTTTCAGGATTTCTTTGATGAATCCAAAACCTGTGACTTCTAAGAAAATCCTGAAAACATGCAATGCAAAGTGTGCTGTGGATGGTTGTATGCTAAAGTTGAGCAAAAGATTTGCATGACCTGGTCCGTGGCTACTGGATGGGAGCTCTGCAAACTACCTCCTTGCTGCTGACACACTCTTGTGACTAGAAACGCACAGTAAACGCATGACGACATGCCAGGCCTTCCAATGCTTAAGAAGTGCCTGGGATGTCACACACAGGCAGGAAGAGATTTGCGGGGACACATCTATAAGGATGTAGAAAGTTTCTGGACCAACTCTTATACAGTTTAATCAGAATATGAAGGTCATCATTGAGTGAGTTTCTTTTTTCATGATTTGTATAGGCTTATACATATGTTATATACAATTGTTTTATTTTTCAGTATTACAGAAATTGCACTGAATTACTATTTGCATCTGTTTTCTGTTTTCTTAAGTCTGACCAATTGGAGCAATACATTGTGCAGTGTTTTATTAGATTTAGGCCTCACTTAGTAACCAGCTGGTGTTATTTATCTGCAGTCCTCACCTACTGAAAAAGCCTTGGCTAATCAGTTTCTTGCTCCGGGGCGCACACCTACAATCAGCAAGGAGCGTACACCAGTGACCAAGACTGTCCACCTTCAGACGCAAGCACGTTACACTGGGGAGATGAGGAACGAGTTGTTGGAAAAGGTAAGTGCTGGGAGGTTATTAGCAATGGCTGATCACAGGAAGCATCTTGTAAACACGCAGCAGCAACACGTATAATTAGCTTTGTGTGCTGCGCCATCCATCTGGATAATCTAGGTTTAATCTCATTGCTTGGTGTGATGGTCTTTTTATTTCATCAACTTAACAATATAAATACAGAGTCATTAGATCAGCATGTTCACCTGCTGTCACATCTTGCAGGCATGTTCTTGGTCTGTGCAGAAACCAAGGGCCAAGGAGTGTCATTGTCAGTACACTGACTTTGTAAATGTTTGTGTGTTTACATACATTATGATTTATAACATCTTATTCCGTGGCATCAATCCTTCTACTGCCTTTCCTGGTGTGGGGCAAATCAAGGTTGCTAGAACAAGGAAGCTTCACTTGCAATGTATACGTATGGTACTTGCGGTGTTGGTATATGAAGTATTACAAATCATAATGTACCTATTACACATAGCAGACTTTGGGCCTTTAGTAAACCACTTCCATTGTGTATGTTAATGAAATGGTTGTTCTTGTTATAGAAATGTGTAGATTTTAGATTTGGACTGAAGGCCGCAAAACCACAAGAAACACATGTGAACAAGGAGTAAAAAACGGAGGAAGCAAACCAGAATATATTTTAAAGGAAATCTTTTGTCATTTAATTTTAAAGAAACCATGGGTGACGGGAATCATACCCTTCCTGCTTGATTACATAGTTTGAAGAGCCAACCTGGAACCCTAGACAGAGACTAAGCTAGTTTGTCACCAAGCGTTTCTCTACATAGCTCTAGTGGACTGATAGATCTCTACTATGTCAATCATATAGAACAGTTGAGGAAGAAGCCATCTGGGGGTCACACCAGACTGGTCTTGTTTAATGTATGTATATTGCCAGCTCTTCCTTTTCAGAGGAGCACATACACTGCAGGTTACCTTTTAAATTTTGAATTATTCAAAGTATCCCCTTTTAGGCTGGAGTCACACTAGCGTATGACTTCGAGGATCGCATCACACTGCTTAGACCAGCCGCGGCTCTCCTGTTGTGAACGTGTCCGCTGCATAGACATACATAAAGCTGTCACATTTGGGGCAGGGGAGCCGTGGCCGGTCTGGAAATTTTGATACAATTCTCACGTGAGTCATATGGCCTTTTGACTCCACCCTTAATCTGATGACCTCTTTACAGCCCCTAATCTCATTTTCTCAAGAAGCTTCGGCAGATAGTCACGTGTAATAGGTTCCAATGAACAGATATGCCTCGTGAAGCATTTAATTATGGACTCTCCAGACTGCTGAAAGCGTCAGACTGTAGAAAGCGTTTGTGACCCTCAGGTATGTTGCAGAAGCAGTGATGTTGCACAGTTTCATACAGTGTATTCCACAATTGTTCAGAGCCAAAACCAGCCATCTAAATAACAAAACACAAGTTATTTAAAGAGCTTTTGAGATACTTGTCCAATTAATTTTGGACTGTTGAAAAGAGACTGATACATATTAACCCCTTCCCGACCCATGACGTCGTGGGACGTCATAGAAGTCTGTGCATTCCCGACCTGTGACGTCCCACGAGGTCATGGTGGGATCACGTTCTAGTGGCTCCGGTAACCGGGTTCACTGAAAAGTGACCGAAGCTGCTGGAACGTGAGGACCTCTACTGCACTCCTGGGGGGGTGGCTTAGCCCCTCCGTAGCTTTGATCACTCTGATTGGCTGTTGAAAACAGTCAAATCAGAGTGATTGTAATAGTTCACCAATGAAAATTGATGAACTATGATACTCCAGCCATGGCTAGTGCTGCAAAACATCGACCATTGGCTGGAGAAAGGTGACCTGCATGTCACCCCCTCCAGATCTGATTGGAGGTAGCGTCCATGTGACGCTATCCCTCCAATCAGGGGTGGAGGGGTGTTGTGACCTGTGCTTGCCCTTCCCCTTCAGCCTCCATCCGTGGAGACTGAAGAGGGAGGACCGCTGCCTGCCCTGCTGCCACTGCCTGCCCCCACTGCCGCCAACTGCGCCCGCTGCCGCCGTCGATTGCCTCCGCCTGCCTGGTAATTTTGCTCCACTCCCCCACTGGAGCCCTGTGCTCCGCACCCCCACCGGAGCTCTGTGCACCCCTCCGGTGCCCTGTGCACCGCTGCCCCTCCGGTGCCCTGTGCACCGCTGCCCCTCCGGTGCCCTGTGCACCGCTGCCCCTCCGGTGCCCTGTGCATCCGCTGCTACCTCGTGCCCTTGGCACCACTGCCTCCGTGCCCTGTGCCCGGTCATCTTCCCCTGCACCCACTTGCGCCACAGCCCAGTGATTGCCCCCCCACTCACCCCAGCCCAGTGATTGCCCCCTATCCCTGGCGCCCCGTGATCGCCCCGTGATCGCCCCGTGTCCGCTCCGTGATCGCCACCCCTGCCCTGTGACTTGCTGCCACTCCCGTCTTCTTCCCCCCTGCTCCTGACAGTCCCCTCCTTTCCACCCCTGCTCCTGACAGCCTCCTCCTGTCCCCCCACACCTGACAGCCCCCTTCTGAATTAAAAAGTTGCACCAATCACTTGCACATACATACACACACCAACACACACACACAAAGTAGAATAAAGTTTAGATTTTTTTTGCACACACCACACACACCAAGTTGTGTGTTGGTGTGGTGTACATCAGGGTGGTGTGTGTGTGTGTTGTGTACATCAGGTTGGTGTGTGGTGTAGTGTATGTCAGGTTGGTGTGTGTGGTGTTTACTACGCCACATGTACATGTACACTACACCACACACACCAACCTGACGTACACTACACCACATACCAACCACCTGACACCATGTCGCGTTTGGAGAGCCCCTGTGTGCCTAAACATTGGAGCTCCCCCACAAGTGACCCCATTTTGTGGAAAAAAAAGTACTTTTTCATTTTTACGGATCAATTTGTGAAGTACCTGGGGGTTCAAAGTGCTCACCACTCCTCTAGATAAGTTCCTTTGGGGGTCTAGTTTCCAAAATGGGGTCACTTGTGGTGTCCGCTAACAATTTGAATGAAAAATTAGCTCAAATTGTTAGCGGACACCATGTCGCGTTTGGAGAGTCCCTGTGTGCCTAAACATTGGAGCTCCCCCACGAGTGACCCCATTTTGGAAACTAGACACCCCAAGGAACTTATCTAGATGCATAGTGAGCACTTTGAGCCCCCAGGTGCTTCACAAATTGATCTGTAAAAATGAAAAAAATTTTTTTTTTTTTTTCAAAATTTTCTTAGCCTAAATTTTTTAATTTTCACATGGGCAACAGGATAAAATGCATCCTAAAATTTGTTGGGCAATTTCTCCTGAGTTCACAGATACCTCATATGTGGTCATAAACCACTGTTTGGGCGCACGGCAGGGCTCAGAAGGGAAGGAGCGCAATTTCACTTTTTGAATGGAAAATTAGCTCCAAAAGTCAAATTGCGCTCTTTCCCTTCCCTTTGCAAAGTTTTTGATTTTTTTTTCACAAATAAACGCAAAAATTATTGACCTAAATTAATACTAACATGAATCCCAATATGTCACGAAAAAACAATCTCAGAATCGCTAGGATCGGGTGAAGCGTTCCAGAGTTATTACCTCATAAAGGGACACTGGTCAGAATTGCCAAAAATGGCCAGGTCAGTAAGGCTAAAGTAGGCTGGGTCATGAAAGGGGTTTAAAAGTCTAAAGTCCACTTTTCTTGTGTCTAATAACATGGCATCAAAAAATATGGGTACTGTTAATGTTTCCTAACTACAGATGAGTTATAGTTCACATGAATTCACATCCTGTAAGTCAAATGTCATGATGATGACCTGGTGAAGAATGTCACAAGTAAAAAAGAGGAAGGGAGTTATCCCACCCTCAGGAAAGAACATAAAGAGTATTGAAAAACATATAGTAATTAGCTAAATAAAAAGGAAATTGGGCATTTACTTTACATACTTTTAAAATCTTTAATATGAATGTATCTTATTGATATGCAGTTGTACATGAGGTTTTATCTAATTATTATATTTACTATAATTTGCGGTATATAAGCTAACATATTAGCTAAAATACGTCATTCCTTGGATCAAAAGTTGTACCCTTCTACAGCCCCATTTTAAATCTATAGTGATTAACTTAGTTCTAGGAGTTCATGAAGAGGTTAAAGTATTAACGGGACCTCTTTCATTGACAACTCTTGCTTCATAGAGCCAGAGAAGAGAGGAGGTAAAGGGGAAAACAAGCAGATGGGATGGTGGACTTAAGTGTTTGAAGTGTTTGACCACACCATGTTGCACCGAGGGCCTGTACTTGGCTTGAATAATCATTTACGTATTTTTTTTAACTTATTTTAAGTTTTGTTTTTTTACTGGATATGTGAAAACTTACAGCCACACATAAATATCTGACTCTATTTGTTACCCTGCTTAACAGAGAGAGCACAGAGACACACTATGTGAGATGCACGTGAGTATCTCACATGCAACTCGCATGACTCGCCCAGCCCGGCCCCTGCCTCTCTGGACGGGAGCATGTCAGCTGATAGTGTTGCTATGCAGCGCTACGCGCTCATCCAGACTGTCAGCGGCCAGGTAAGTCATGTGAGATGCATGTGAGGACCTTGCATGCAGCTCGCATAAGTGTGTCTCTGGTCTTGTCAGCGCAGAATGATTTTTTAAGCCAAGTACAGGCACTCGGTGCACCATCCCACCTGCTTGTTTTCTCTTTATTTCCTCTCTTCTCTGGCTCTATATGTCAATCAAAGAAGTCTCTTTAATACTTTAACCTCTTCATAAACTTGGACAAACAGGTACAGCCAATGTTACGTGTTAGGTGATATGATCAGTCATCATGTGTCTCGAAGGCGGCTGTCACACGCTACAATATCGTGAGCGATATTGTAAGCGATCACGTGCACGCACGATCGCTAACAATATCGTTCACATCGTTGGTGAGCTGTCACACAGGCAGACTCACCAGCGATGTGGGGCAGCGAAATCGCTGGTAACTATGGTACACATCGGGTTACTAGGCGGCGCTTAGTAACCCGACGTTTACCATAGATACCATCTCCCAGCATAGGCTCTGCCGCTGGGAGATCGTTCATCGTGGTGTCACACACCACGATGAAGCAGATTAAACAAGCGTTTATCGCTTGATTTGAGCTCCGGCTCTCATATCTGCGATGTCACGATCAAGCAATTTTACATTGTAAAATCGCTTGATCGCACGCAGCAATGTACTAACGATACCGCTTAAGCGATCAAAAAGCAGATCGCTTAAGCGATATCGTGCATTATATTGAACCGTGTGACGGCCGCCTTACAGCGGCAGGCAGATCAGATCTGCCCGCTGCTGTTAACTATTTAAATCCTGCTGTCACACTCTGACAGCAGCATTTAACTCGCCAATTGGAAAAGCGTCATTCCCTGCTTCCATCAGCTATATGGTAAAATGAATGATGTCACTCGTCACACAAAAAAACAAGCCCTCATATGTCTAAAAATGACGAAAAGTACAAAAAGGTTATGGCTCTTAGAAGAAGAAGGAAAAACGCAAATGCAAGAAAGAGAAAAGCAAGGTTTCTTCTTCGCCTCATTGGGGGACACAGGACGATGGGTTATGCCATTCTGCCAGTAGGAGGCGACACTAAGCAATTGAAAGAAGATGATCTATGGCTCCTCCCAGCAGTATATAAACCCCTGACTGGCACAGTACATCCAGTTTTTTGCTTAGTGTCTTAGGAGGCACTCCGCGCCGGCCCCCTCTCGGCCGACGGCCTGCTGAATTAATTTAGGCCCCAGCTTCGGGCCTGCACATTGTGTTCCGCCCCTGGTGATGTTGCGGCCTGGCCAGGAACGCCCCCAGCTGGCCCATTGGCTCTCCTGATCTGGGCATCACTGAAGGGGCGTGGCCTAGTATTTCCCGCTCCCATGTTGTTTCTGGCGCTTCTTTTACTTCTGGGCGCCATCACAGGGGAAGGCACAGTCGGAGTTTGCAAGGGGACAAAGGCTTCTGGGTCAGCTCTGCGCTTCCAGCCTACTTTCAGGTGACAGGGCTCAATAGCGCTCTATATCCTGCTATAGCCCTAAGCTGTCTATATGTGTGCTCAGCAGTGAATATTTCCACTCTGCTGCAGCATTAACTGTCTGCTTGTGCCTCACACTCAGCAGTGTATACCTCTGTGTATAGCAGGGGGAATTTTGCTAGGATGTCTAGCAAAAGGACAAGAGAGCACAAAGGCCTTTAATGTGTACTATGCTTTGCACTGCATGCAAGTCTGCACTGCCCTGCGGTTATTCTACCCCGCTGTGCCAGGCCTGTGCCTCTGACTCCTCTCAACCCTGTGCCTCTGTCTTTGAGCAGGCACCCACTGGTGAGGGTGTGTCCGCTAGCGGCACCGCTACTCCAGAATGGGCGGTTGCATTATCGCAATCTGTGAGCCAATCCATACAGCAGCTCTCTGAGACGCTGATCTGGGTGGTGCAGGCCCGTCCTTCACCCAGCACTTTGGACCGACCCTGTTCTCCAGACAACTGCTCCGGTCACGAGGCGACACGCTTTCGTACTCCTCCTCTCTTCCATAGTTCTGGTAGGAGGAGACTCTGCATGAGTTCTTACTCTGCATGAGTTCTTCCACCGCTCCGTCCCAGGGATCTCATGCTTCTCCTACATGGAGCAGGTCCCATGAGTCACGCTCGTCTGGTGAGCTCCGTGATTCTGATGCGGATCTGGGTGATCCGCTTGAGTCAGCTTCTTCTGATACCCTTGCCATGGTGGACGATCTGGTGTCGGCCGTTAATCAGGCCTTTTCAGTGGCTGACCCAGCTCCGGTTGCCCCCTCGGATCACGTGATCTCCTTCAAAATGCCTCAAAAGGTTTTCTCTGATCATCCTGAGATTCAGGAAGTTCTAAAGAAACATTGGTCCCAGCCGGATACACTGTTTGGTAATCGCAAGGCGATTGAGGTCCGTTACCCTTTTTTACCAGCGGTGGCACAAGCTTGGTTAGATTCCCCACAGGTGGACCCTCCGGTGTCCCTTTTGGCATCTATGACTCTTCTTTCTCTTCCTGTTGGGGCGTCTATCAAGGATTCTACTGACCGTCATCTGGAACACTTGTCAAAATCTGTGTTTGAAGCTTCAGGATTGTCCCTGTCTCCCTCTTTTGCTTCTATGTGGGTAGCTAAGGCCATTGTGACCTGGGCTGGTGATTTACACTCCGCTTTACGTCACAGGCATGTGGATCCAGAGTTGTTGGATCTGGCTGCTCAGATCTCTGTAGCTGGGGTATTCTTGGTGCACGCTTCTATTGATGCGGCTAATTGCACTGCGGTGGCAGTTTGAACGCCATTGCGATTCGCCGAAATCTCTGGCTTCGAAAGTGGAAGGCGGATTCGGCTTCGAAAAAGTCTCTCACCGGCATGCCTTATCTAGGTTGGAACGTGTGTTTGGAGAAAAGCTTGCCAAGCTAATCTCAGATGCAACGGGAGGTAAAAATACCTTGCTTCCTCAGCAGAAACCCAAGCGTAAGTTCACCAAGGATCAACAGACGAGATTCCGGTCCTTTCGAACTCGTCCGGGTGGTCTGTTTCCCGCCCGACACAGCCGTCCTGTGTGCCGCGCGCAGACAAGGTTTCCCAGGCTCCCAATAAATCAGGTTCAAGCTGGCAGCCCCGCAACAGACAGACAAAGTCAAAGGAGTCTGGGTTGCAGAGGTTCTCCTCTTCCTGACTCGGCTCCTCCGGAAGACACTTCCCGAGTGGGCGGCCGACTTTCCCGCTTTCGGCTTGCCTGGCTCGTTGTTACAGACTATCAGTGGGTCCGGGAATTGGTGTCTTTCAGATACAGCATCGAGTTTCACACTCGCCCTCCCTGAAGATTCCTTCCTTCCATCCCTCTGGGAACCCCGGAAAAGGCACATGCCTTCTTTCAGGCCGTCGACTCCCTACAGTGGGCGGGAGTCGTCGTACCGGTGCCTCGAAACGAGCGGTTTCATGGATTCTATTCAAATCTGTTTATCGTGCCCAAGAAAGACTGGTCTTCCAGTCCTATTCTGGATTTGAAACAACTCAACAAATTTGTCCGAGTCCGGCGCTTTCGGATGGAATCTCTTCGATCCGTCATCGTGTCCATGCAGCGGGGGGAGTTCCTCGCTTCCATCGATATCGGGGATGCTTACTTACATATCCTGATATCCAATTCCCATCAATGGTTCTTGAGCTTCGCTGTGAACGAGGATCATTACCAGTTCGTTGCTCATCCCTTCGGGTTGGCAACTGCCCCGCGAGTTTTCACCAAGGTCATGGCGGCGGTCATGACGTTCTGCATGCTCGGGGAGTTTCGGTTCTCCCGTATCTGGACACCTGTTAATCACTGCTTCTGCATCCTGTTCCGCATTCCCTTTGGTTTGCGATTCGAGTCCTGGGAAAGATGGTGGCGGCAATGCAGGCGGTGCTTTTTGCCCAGTTGCACCTCTATCCATTACAGTTGGCCGTACTATCGGCCTGGAATCCCAGCCCGTTCACTCTTCATTGGATTTTCCGGCCATCGGCGGCAACAAGACATTCTCTCCATTGGTGGCTGATCCTGTCATCTCTCTCAGGGGAGATCCTTTTCTGCCGGTTCGGTGTAACGTGCTGACCACCGATGCCAGTCTCCTCGGATGGGGAGTGGTGTTTCATCATCAAATGGCCCAGGGTCAGTGGTCTCTGGCGGAGTCCTCTCTACCCATAAATTTCCTGGAGATTCGAGCCAATTACTTGACGCTGAGAAGTTTTCATCATCTCCTGAAGGGACGTCACATCTGCGTCCAGTTGGACAATGCCACTGCTGTGGCATATGTCAACCATCAGGGCAGAACGCGCTGCAAGTCAGCGATGCAGGAAGTGGAACCGATTCCTCGTTGGGCCGAATCTTCAGGGGCTGTTCACATTCTGGGGATCGAGAATTGGGCGGCGGATTTTCTCAGTCGTCAGGGACTTGCCTCAGGGGAATGGACTCTCCATCCGGATGTCTTCAATCAGATCTGCGATCGGTTTGGGACCCCGGATGTGGATCTCATGGTGTCGCGGATGAAGCGCAGGTTCCCACCTTCTTTGCCTGCTCTCGAGATCCCCGTGCCCTGAGATCAGATGCTCTGGTCCAGAACTGGACGCAGTTTTGTCTCCCATACGTCTTCCTCCTCTGGCCCTCATTCCCAGAGATGTACAGAAAATCAGAACGGAATGCGTCCCGGTGATTCTAGTCACCCCGGACTGGTCCAGGAGATCGTGGTGCGGTGATCTCGTTACAACTCGCCGCAGACGTTCCATGGCGGCTGCCGGACTGTCCGGATCTTCTCTCCCAGGGTCCATTTCATCACCAGAACTCAGGGGCTCTTCATTTGATGGCATGCCCCTTGAGGCCCGAATTTTGACTCAGGCAGGCTTTTCGTAGGAGGTTGCATGCACTATGGCCTGCGTGAGAAAACCTGTTTCCGCCCGTATATATCACAGGACTTGGAAGGCTTTTTTTGCCTGGTGTGATTCGGGAAATATCCCGCCTTTGCGTTTTTCACTTCCAGCGGTTCTGGGATTCCTTTAGTCTGGGCTGGACAAGGGGCTTTCCCAAGGTTCTCTTAAGGGTCAGGTCTCGGCGCTATCTGTGCTTTTTCAACGCAGATTGGCCACGAAGCCCCAGGTTCACACTTTTTTGCAGGGTGTTTCACGTATCGTTCCACAGTATAAGAGGCATTTAGAGGCCTGGGACTTGCATCTGGTCCTGGAAGTGCTTCAGAAACCTCCCTTTGAACCTCTTCGGGAAGTCTCGTTGCGACTTCTCTCTCAGAAGATAGTCTTTCTTGTGGTGATCACCTCTATTCGGAGGGTATCTGAGCTGGCGGCACTTTCCTGTAAGACACCTTTCCTCACCTTCCATCAGGATAAGGTGGTTCTGTGGCCAGTGCCGTCTTTTCTTCCCAAGGTGGTTTCCCCTTTCCATTTGAATGAGGACATTGGCATAACCCATCGTCCTGTGTCCCCCAATTAGAGGCTAAGAGAAAAAGAATTTATGGTGAGTACACAAAATTCTCCTTTATTGTATGTTCACATGGCTGCTGTTTAGAGAAACCCATACCATTAATCATAGACCATGAGCAGTCCATGTCCGTTAAAAGGAATATGTCAGCACGTTTTTGCTACGTAATGAAAGTAGCATTATGTAAGGGCATAGACCCTGATTCCAGGGATATCTCTTATTAGGCTGTGTGCTGTAGTTTCAATACAATTAGTGTTCTATCAGCTGGAGTTTATCATTAAAAGGCTAGGTATTGGATGCAAACAAGTCAGTAACTGTTTAATCCTGTTCCAACCATGGACATCGTACAGTGTACACCGGAAGCAATCAGAAGCGTGGGCAAGCTTATACACAGCTGAAAAGACCACTGCTACATCTACAACATTCAAAACCGGGTTTGTAGCAAAACTGCACCAAGTAGCTCAGTAAGTGAAGACTAAGAATCAAACTCTCTTCCGCTAATTTATGCTGTTCTCAGATTACATTGTAGAAACCTGCTGAAAAGAGGAAAGAGGTGATTTGAATTTTTTATTATAATTGTTATTTTATTCATATTTTTAAACCTTTTATTTCTCTTCAATTTTTACTGTATTTGTTAGTTTTTCCTCAGGGTAACCTGTGAATAGCGGATCACTTGTGCTATATAGATCAATGCCAGAGACTGAAAATTGCAAAAATCATGGTCTCCTATGAATGCCAGCCTTGGCTTGGTTTTCACAGGAGTTTTGTGATGACATCACAGGGGTCTTAAGCAGGTTCCCCCCTCGACATGGCAACCCATAAGCATTCAGCGATCACGTCATGAGCGTATAGAATGACGTGCCCTGCTGCAAGTGCATGGTAAATGCCACGGTCAGAGATTGACTGCAGCATTTAACAGGTTTGAGGCAGGTGATGATGTAATATCACAGCCATCATCTGCTCGCAAATATGCGGGCTCTGCATGAAAGACCGCATCAAAGTCGGGGAGCTGGCAGTAAGTCATACAGTGCCTTGTGAAAGTATTTGGACCCTTTGAACTTTTCAACCTTTTGCCACATTTCAGGCTTCAAACATAAAGATGTAAATTCAAATTTTTTGTGAAGAATCAACAACAAGTGGAACGCAATCGTGAAGTGGAATGAAATATATTGGATATTTTAAACTTTTTTAACAAATAAAAACGGAGAGGTGGGGCGTGCAATATTATTCGTCCCCTTTACTTTCAGTGCAGCAAACTCACTCTAGAAGTTCAGTGAGGATCTCTGAATGATCCAATGTTGTCCTAAATGACTGGTAATGTTAAATAGAATCCACCTGTATGTAATCAAGTCTCTGTATAAATGCACCTGCTCTGTGATTGTCTCAGGGTTCTGTTTCAAATGCAGAGAGCATCATGAAGACCTAGGAACACACCAGGCAGGCCAGAGATACTGTTGTGGCGAAGTATAAAGCTGGATTTAGATACAAAAAGATGTCCCAAGTTTTAAACATCTCAAGGAGCACTGTGCAAGTGATCATATTGAAATGGAAGGTGTATCACACCACTGCAAATCCACCAAGACCAGGTCGTCCCTCTAAACTTTCATCTCGAACAAGGAGAAGACTGATCAGAGATGCAGCCAAAAGGCCCATGATCACTCTGGATGAACTGCAGCGATCTACAGCTGAGGTGGGAGTCTATCCATAGGACAACACTGCACAAAACTGGCCTCTATGGAAGAGAGGCAAGAAGAAAGCCATTTCTCAAAGATATCCATAAAAGGTCTCATTTGAAGCTTGCCACAAGCCACCCGGGAGACACACCAAACATGTGGAATAAGGTGCTCTGGTCAGATGAAAACAAATTCGAACTTTTTGGCCACAATGCAAAATGATATGTTTGGCGTGAAAGCATCACCCTCAAAACACCATCCCTACTGTCAAACATGGTGGTGGTAGCATCATGGTTTGGGCCTGCTTTTCTTCAGCAGGGACAGGGAAGATGGTTAAAAATAAATAAGAAGATGGACGGAGGCAAATACAGGCCCATTCTGGAAGAAAACCTTCATTTTGTGTAAACCGGCCCTAAGAGGTTATACAACTGCTGATCTGAAGACAGTCAATTGGCCATTGTATAACAATGCAAATAAGCTATTGTAAATGAGCCCTTAGGCTACAACATGCTCCTGTCCCTGAGCAGATTTAAAATTAAAAAAGCACAGGTTTTTTTTTTCTTCAGTCAAAAATGCTTAATGAGGTTTAAAATAATGATAATTTTTTTTAGTTTTTCTTTATCAGTCCTAAAATGCACCAGAATTATTAATAGCATGCACCTTAATTTTGGTACAAAATATTGTTGAAAAAAGGCAACTAAACTGTGGAGACAGTACAATGTCTCATGTTTAGCAAGGTGCTGCACTGTGATTAAATTGGCGGATATTCTGTCTTGTCGAGTTTTTAAGCTGTTTAAATATAAAATAGTACTAGATGGTGGCCCGATTCTAAAGAATCGGGTAGTCTAGAGTCTATATATAGTTTATTTAGTAATAGTTAGGGGAGTGCGGTGAAATTAATTGTGTGTATACAGGTGGCTCAGTGGGTAGCAGAGTA
>JARQOC010000003.1:424835554-424845554 GCA_033576535.1 Allobates femoralis
TGTGTATAGATATATGAAAAATGTACCGTATATACTTGCGTATAAGCCGAGTTTTTCAGCCCAAAAATTGGGCTGAAAAGTTCCCCCCTCGGCTTATACGCAAGTCACTGTATACACTGTATACAGTATACAGTGCCCCCCCATCAGTATACAGGCCCCCCCTTGTGTAGCAATCCTGTAAAGGAAGAGATTAGTATACTTCTCCCTGCCGCTGTCCCGCTGCCGCTGTCCCGCCACCGCCATCGCGCTCCTCCGTCTTCATCCGGCTTCTTCCGGCTTCCTCCGGTGGGCGCAGGCAATGACGTCATTGTCTGCGCACCAGAGGAGGAAGCCAGAAGACGCTGGATGAAGACGGAGGAGCGCGATAGCGGCGGCGGGACAGCGGCAGGGATAAGTATACTAATCTCTTCCTTTACAGGATTGCTACACAAGGGGGGGTGGGGCGGCCCTGTATACTGATATGGAGGGGGGGCTGCTGTATACTACCTCTGGGGCTGCTGTATACTACCTCTGGGGCTGCTGTATACTACCTCTGGGGCTGCTGTATACTACCTCTGGGGCTGCTGCTGTATACTACCACTGGGGCTGCTGCTGTATACTACCACTGGGGCTGCTGCTGTATACTACCACTGGGGCTGCTGTATGCCTGTGCTGGGGTCCACCCTCGGCTTATACACAAGTCAATAGGTTTTCCCAGGTTTTGGGGGCAAAAGTAGGGGGTCGGCTTATACACGGGTCGGCTTATACATGAGTATATACGGTATATATGTTATCCCTTATATAAATGTATTCAGAGTTTGTTTCACTTTTTTTCTTTTGTCCTTTGTGCAGTGTTGTCATTTTTTTCAGGCAATGTAGTCTTTTTATTCTTGACATAAGATGTATGATTTCTGACTAATAATTTTATTTTTTTAATCTCTTTTCAGACTGCATTGTCATCAAGCAGTAAGTTTAATTTTTTTCTCATGTTTTGTTTTTAATTTTTTTTAAACCTTCACAATTGCATGTAGATATATGGTGGTGAAATCAGAGCTGCATTAGAAGAGACATTTAACATTTTATATTTAAAGCTTTTTTTGTTTTTGCATTTTTTTTTTAGATCTTATTATTATTTTGTGGGGTTTTTTTGCATTTAAAGTAAACCTTTCAGGTGATGCATGCTGCCCAATTTATAGACACCATGTATTGGGCACTGGCTGTATGATCACAGGCAGGTGTGTTTCACCAAACATACTTCACCATCCTAGACCGTGCTGGAGACTAGTAGGATAGACAGGTCCCCGGCAGCTTCTCCTTTCCTGTTACCTTGCTTGATTGTTCTCTCCCTATATGCGCCCATAGGGCAGAAACCAATCAATCCAGTGCAGTGGATGGGGAATAGCTTCCAGAGAACTGTCTATCCAACTAGTCTCCAGCACAGCTCAATACTCAACAGCTATTAGAGTATTATTTTCCTGTAAAATGCTGCAGCAATTCAGAGGCAATCATACAGCCAATGGCTAATGCATGCTGCCTGTGGATCCAGCAGAATCCATCGACTGTCAGGTTTACTTTAACTAAATCCCATTGTCATGTATTAACTAACTGAGCTTTATGTGCACTGAGAGTCAAATGAATTTAACTTCATCTTTTACATTGCTAGGTTCGGTGGATGTATATCCAAGAAAAAGGAAGTAAGTAGCGGTTATAGCATTATGCAATCTGTTATGACATTAGAAAATTGCAAAACCATGAAGTCAAGTCTCGCAAATAAACTATTGACTCACACAGTGAGGTTGAAGTACTGGTTGTATTTATTAGTGTATGTTCTTACAGAACAGTAGTGGTCATGTTTGAGAGCAGGCAGCAATAGTTTAACCCCTACACACTCACACTCTCTCACACACACTCTCACTCTCTCTCTCTCTCACACTCCTCTCACACTCTCTCCTCTCACACTCTCTCTCTCACACTCTCTCTCTCACACTCTCTCTCTCACACTCTCTCTCTCACACTCTCTCTCTCACACTCTCTCTCACACTCTCTCTCACACTCTCTCTCTCACACTCTCTCTCTCACACTCTCTCTCTCACACTCTCTCTCTCACACTCTCTCTCTCACACTCTCTCTCTCACACTCTCTCTCTCACACTCTCTCCACACTCTCTCTCTCACACTCTCTCTCTCACACTCTCTCTCTCACACTCTCTATCTCTCACGCTCTCTCTCACACACACACACTCACACTTTCTCTCACACACACACACTCACACTTTCTCTCTGTCTCTCTCTCACGCTCTCACATACACTCTCTCTCTCCGTCTGGGGTGGGGCACAGAAGTCCATGGCATATCAGTCTCCTCTTAGTCTGTGGCAGGCACTGACCTATTACGCTGCTATGGCTGCTCCACTTTCCTCTTCCCTCAGTAGTATTGGCATCTTCTCTTCCTCCTCCATGGAGGTGAAGTCTGGGAGGAGATCAGACAGTCTCTTGAAGTGAGTGTCCCTCACTGCGGAGTATTTAGGGCACCTCAGCAAGAAATGGGCCTCATCCTCCACGACCTCCTGGGGGCACTGCTGGCACAGTCTGCTCTCTCGGGGCTTGTAGTTCTGTCGGTGCCGCCCGGATTCGATGAGTAGGCTGTGGGCGCTCAGTCTGTACCGGCTCAGGATCTGTCGCTCTTTGGGGTTTTCCAGTTTCTCTAGGTATGGCGCCAGTTTGTACTCTCTCTGTAGGTTCTGGTATATCATCAGTTTCTGTGATTTGTTTATGTCGTTCCTCCAGATACTGAGATATTCCTCTTTGCCTTTGTGTACCATCTTCTGGATTTCGCCTTTTGTCAGGCCATGTGGGTTGGTGGCTTGGTCAGGCTGTCTTTGGGTATTTTGTGTTGGGAGGCTTCCTGGGGCTTCCTGGTGCAGGAGGGCTTTGTGATGGTAGGAGCTGGGACTGCTGCTTTGTAGATGAGCCTTGAATGACAGCGCCTTCTTCTGGATCTCGAGGTGTAGCGGGAGTCTGCCCAGCTCTGCTCGGCAGGCGCTGTTTGATGTGCTCCGATGGACTTGGAGAAGATGCTTGCAGAACTCTAGGTGGAATATTTCAGTCGGCCCAGCGTCCCACTTTGACCAGTTTGGGTAGGAGACTGGACCCCAGACCTCACTGCCGTAAAGAAGGATTGGGGCAATGATGGTGTCAAAGACTTTTAGCCAGACTGTTACTGGTGCCTTGAGATGATACAGACGTCTTCTTATGGCATAGAAGGCTTTGGAAGCCTTGTCTTTCAGTAACTCTACGGCTTGCTTGAAGCTCCCTGATTGGCTGAGTTCTAGGCCCAGGTAGGTGTACCTGTTGGTTTCTGTAAGTGGGCAGTTGTCTATCGTGAAGGGGGGGATGTCCAGCAGGTTTCTGCTTTCTTTTCTGGAACACCATGATGTTAGTTTTCTTCTGGTTGATTGGCATTGCCCATGTGCTGCTGAAGGTCTCTAGGATTTTCAGATGATCTTGGAGGCCTTTTGCGGTTGGGGATAGCAGCACGACGTCATCGGCATACAGCAGAAATTTCACCTGTGTGTCATGGAGAGTGAGTCCTGGTGCTGAGGAGGACTCCAGGGCCATCGCCAGCTCATTGATGTAGATGTTAAAGAGCGTTGGACTGAGGCTGCAGCCCTGTCTCACTCCTCGGCTTTGTTGGAAATAGGCCGTCCTCCTTCCATTGACCCTCACGCTGCAGCTGTTCTCAGTGTAGGAGCTTCGGATGACATCGTATGTTTTGCCTCCTATTCCGCTCCCCAGCAGTTTTAGGAATAATCCTGGGTGCCACACTGAGTCAAAGGCCTTTTTGAAGTCCACGAAACAAGCGTAAATCTTCCCATTCTTTGTGTTGTGGACGTGGCTCTTGATGAGGCTGTGCAGAGTGTAGATGTGGTCAGTGGTGCGGTGGTTCGGCATGAACCCTGCTTGGCTCTTGCTGAGGACGTTGTGCTCGGTGAGGAAGGTGAGGAATCTCTTGTTCAGGATGCTGTTGAAGAGTTTGCCCAGGTTGCTGCTGACACATATCCCCCGGTAATTTGCTGGATCGTACTTGTCCCCGTTTTTGTGTATTGGGGTTATGAGGCCTTGGTTCCAGATTTTGGGGAAGTAGCCAGCCTGCAGTACAATATTAAATAGTTTTGTTATCGCTGCCAGGATGTCTGGCGGGCTGTATTTTAGCATTTCTGGGAGGATCCCGTCTGGACCGCTGGCTTTTTTACCTCTTATCTGTGTGATCCTTTCTGCTATTTCTGGCAGTGTGATTGGTGTATCCAGAGGATTTTGGAAATCTTTGATCTTTTCCTCCATATCTTTCAGTTTTCTCACAAGCTCTTCTTGTGCCGGGCTCAGGTCTTCACTTGGGATGTCTTTGTAAAGGTCCTTGAAGTACTGGAGCCAGATGTGGCCGCTCTGGATGTGGAGGCTGTTGCTTTTCTGGTTAGAACCAAGTTGATTCCACAGTTCCCAGAATTTGTTGTCTTCCAGGGCGTCTTGGAGTTGGAGGAGTTTGGTGGAGATGTGGTTTTGCTTTTTCTTCCTGAGGATGGCTTTGTAACTTCGTTGTATGGTGTGGTAGGCTTCTCTCACAGTGGGGTTGTTTGGGTCTCTGTGTTTTTCATTTGAGGCCACTCTTAGGGCCTTCCGTGTGGTCTTACATTCTTTAACAAACCAGTTGTTGGGATTTGGTTTACTCGGCCTCTTGTTGATGCTTTTTTTCAGGTCGGACATT
The DNA here is from genome assembly GCA_033576535.1 of Allobates femoralis. Taxonomy (NCBI): domain Eukaryota; kingdom Metazoa; phylum Chordata; class Amphibia; order Anura; family Aromobatidae; genus Allobates; species Allobates femoralis. The sequence goes on from JARQOC010000003.1 coordinate 424,840,293, forward strand.
TCCGCCATGGCATAGAGAATGTTGTTGAGGTCCCTTACCGCCAGTTCTGCTCCTTCTGGGTTAGGCTCATACACATTAGTATGGAAGTGTTGGAGCTTCTTCTTGATCTCTGGTCTATTGATGGCATCTTTATATTTTGGGGCCGACATCTTGGACCATTTGAAGGATGGCGGTAAGTTAAAGAGGCCACTCTTTTGCGCGGTTTGTGAGGATGATTTGTTTGTGGATTTGATGTATTGGAGCAGTTGGTTGTGGTCTGACAGGTGTGTTTGTGGAGTGACTATGAGGCACCAATATTTGTAGGGTCCATATCTGTGATGGCATAGTCTATCACACTGCTGCCCACATGGGAGTTTAGGGTATGTCTTCCCAATGAGTCTCCCTCGGTGCGGCCATTGAGGATACGAAGTCCCAGGCTTCGGCATAGGTTCAGCAGTGTTCGGCTCTTTTGTTGACTGTACAGTCATAGCTGTTCCTGTCTGTGTGCACTGGGTTGTTACAGTCGGTATCTGCTCCAAATATATGGATGTTTCCATCAGTGGTCAAGTAGTCTCTTTCCCTTCCAGTCCTTGCATTGAGATCTCCATAGATGAGAACAGTGCCCAGAGTCTGGAAGTGGGCAGCTTCAGTTTTTAGGGTCTCAAAGCTGTCTGGGTTGAAGTATGGAGACTCAGGAGGAGCTACGTACGCTGCACACAGGTAGATGTCAGCCTGGGAGGTGAGGATGGAGCGGCTTATCCTTATCCAGATGTAGCTGTCTCCTCTCTTTACGGCTCTGATATGTTCATGGAGCTCCTCTTTGTACCAGACTAATATTCCTCCTGAGCTCCGGCCCTGTTTGATGTTTTTGTTTTTCAGGGCGGAGACAGAGAATTCCCTGTATCCGGTGGGGACATAGGATTCATTATTTGCCTTAGTCCATGTTTCAAGGAGGATCTGTATATCAATGTTTTTCAGTCTCTGATTAAAGTCTGGGTCGTTTGTCTTACATCCGAAGGCAGAAGCGTTCAGGCCCTGGATGTTCCAGCTACTAATGATGAGGGTTGACATGGTGTAGCTGTGTACCTTGTAATGGGCTGCCCTGCATAGGACATCTTGGATTTCTGACTGGTGATCTTGTTGTAGGTGATTGGTCCAGTCGCATGAGTGCCTTGCGCACATAGCTGAGCATGTTCTTTATTTCTGCCAGGTCTCTGCTCTGCTTCACTGTGTGTGGGGCAGGTGGTGACTTCCATGGTTTGTGTCTCTCATGGGCTTGTTTTACATACTTGTTGCGGTTTTCAGTTTGTTGAGCGTATTCCATTTTAGGTCTGTCAGTTGTTGGTGATCTTTCTACCGGTTTTTGGTCTGCATGGTTTCTTGGTCTTGGGACTCTGTTGAATACTATGTCTTTAAGTTCTTTGGCAAAAACGCTGACTCATTGGTTGTTGAGATGCTTCTCATCATACAGGTGGTGGGTGTTAATGGCGGGATGTTGTGCCAGGGTGATGTCTAGAGTCGTGGTGATCTTGGCTGCCAGCTCTCTGTTGACGTCTTGGGTGATGTATTTGAGTGAATCTTTTCTTGGTAGCAGCGACGAGAGGATAACTTTACTGCCGGGGAAATTTTGTTGTGTGGTCTTTGCTAGCTGGTATAGTTGTCCTGCTACCTGCTGGTGTTGGTTCTCGAGATTGTTGGTGCCTGTATGTATGATGATGTGGTTTGGATTGGTGAAATATGGGTCATTAATAACTGCTGTTGCTTGTTCTATGGTTGGACAGTGGATTTTAGAAACCCTTTTTCCAGGGAAGAGTCTTCTTGTGTTGAGGTATCTTCCATTAGAGTCTATAATCAGGACTAGATCAGGACGTGATTGTTGGCTGCTCCGGTGAGAGCTTCTGTTTGTGTTCTGCTTGTTGCTCTGTTGTGTTGTTGTGTTCTGCTGTTGCTGTTGCTTTTGACTTGGGGGTTGTTTAATGCTTGGCTCTGGCTCATCCTGTGTTTGATTATTTTCTGACTTGCTCTCAGTATTTATGCAGTTGTTTGAGTTAGTGGTGATGTGGCTGTTGGCTCTCATTGTGTCTTCACCTATCTCCTTCCCTGGGTCTCTCTCCTGTGTTAAGGGTAGTGTCAGGTTCTTTAGGTTTGCTATTTGTTCTTTCAATCTAGCATTTTCTTGTTTTAAATCATATATTTCGTGTTTGATTCCCTGCACGACTGAGTCCAGTTCACACTTCAGTCTGGTTACCTCTGTAGCTGTGGGGTCGTTTGTCTGCCTTTGGATCTGTTCTTTAAGCAGTGTGAAGTGCCTCTCCAGCTGAGACAGGCATTCTCTAAGGGTCTCCAGTGAGGGGAGTGCATTATCAGGGTTTTGGGCTTTAGGGGGGTCCCTGGTGGTCCTCTTTGTAGTACGTGTGGGCCCATTACTCTTCCTTCATCAACATAGACACATAAGGGCTTGTTTTTTGCGGGACGAGTTTTACTTTAACATGGAATCAGTTATTTTACCTTTTACAGTGAAACCTTAATTTACAAGCATAGTCCATTCCGGGAGTGTGCTTGTAAGTCAAATCGCTTGAATATCAAAGCAAATTTTCCCATAAGAAATAATTGAAACACCGACAATTTGTTCCCCGATTCAATAATATCTACTGTATTCCTATACATGCACATACACAGCTACAATTGTTACAGTAATACAAAATACTGTACAGTAAAACATAAAAATATAATCATGCCCTTGCAGCCCCCATCATCCCCATGCAGCCCCCAGTATCTCCATCATCCTCTTGCAGCTCTCAATACTCCCATCATCCTCATGCAGCCCTCATCATCCCATTGCCATCCCCAAAACACAAACTCTCTCTCTCTCTCTCTCACTCACTCACTCACTCACACTCACTCACTCACTCACACTCACTCACTCACTCTCTCACACACACTCACTCTCTCACACACACTCACTCTCTCACACACTCACTCTCTCACACACCTCACTCTCTCACACACTCACTCTCTCACACACTCACTCTCTCACACACTCACTCTCTCACACACACTCACTCTCTCACACACACTCACTCTCTCACACACACTCACTCTCTCACACACACTCACTCTCTCACACACACTCACTCTCTCACACTCACTCTCTCACACTCACTCTCTCACACACTCACTCTCTCACACACTCACTCTCTCACACACTCACTCTCTCACACTCTCACACACATCTCACACTCTCACCACACTCACTCACACTCACACTCACTCTCTCACACTCAACCTCTCTCACACTCTCTCAAAACTCGCTCTCACACACCATCTCTCACACTCACTCTCACACACTCACTCTCTCACACACTCACTCTCTCACACTCACTCTCTCACACTCTCTCTCTCACACTCTCTCTCTCACACTCTCTCTCTCACCCCTCTCTCTCTCCCACTCTCTCTCTCCCACTCTCTCTCTCCCACTCTCTCTCTCCCACTCTCTCTCTCCCACTCTCTCTCTCCCACTCTCTCTCTCCACTCTCTCTCTCCCACTCTCTCTCTCCACTCTCTCTCTCACACTCTCTCTCTCACACTCTCTCTCTCACACTCTCTCTCTCACACTCTCTCTCTCACACTCTCTCTCTCTCCACACTCTCTACTCTCTCTCTCACACTCTCTCTCTCTCACACTCTCTCTCTCTCACACTCTCTCTCTCCACTCTCTCTCTCACACACTCCTATCATCTCCTCTCCGTCTGGGTGGGCACAGAAGTCCACGCCTATCAGTCTCCTCTTGTCTGTGCAGGCACTGACCTTTACGCTCTTGGCGCTCCCTTTCCTCCCCCAGTAGTATTGGCATCTTCTCTTCCTCCTCCATGGAGGTGAAGTCTGGGAGAAGATCAGACAGTCTCTTGAAGTGCGTGTCCCTCAATGTGGTGTATTTAGGGCACTTCAGCAAGAAGTGGGCCTCATCCTCCACAGCCTCCTGGGGCACTGCTGGCACAGTCTGCTCTCTTGGGGCTTGTAGTTCTGTTGGTGCCACCCGGATTCGATGAGTAGGCTGTGGGCGCTCAGTCTGTACCGGCTCAGGATCTGTCGCTCTTTGGGGTTTTCCAGTTTCTCTAGATATGGGGCCAGTTTGTACTCCCTCTGTAGGTTCTGGTATATCGTCAGTTTCTGTGATTTGTTTATATCGTTCCTCCAGATGCTGAGATATTCCTCTTTGCCTTTGTTCACCATCTTCTGGATATCGCCTTTTGTCAGGCCATGTGGGTTGGTGGCTTGGTCCGGCTGTCTGTGGGTACTTTGTGTTGGGAGGCTTCCTGGGGCTTCCTGGTGTAGGAAGGCTTTGTGATGGTAGGAACTGGGACTACTGCTTTGTAGATGAGCCTTGAATGACAGCGCCTTCTTCTGGATCTTGAGGTGTAGCAGGAATCTGCCCAGCTCTGCTCGGCAGGCGCTGTTTGTTGTGCTCTGATGGACTTGGAGAAGATGATTGCAGAACTCTAGGTGGAATATTTCTGTTGGCCCAGCATCCCACTTTGACCAGTTTGTGTATGAGACTGGGCCCCAAACCTCACTGCCGTATAGAAGGATTGGGGCATTGGTGGAGTCAAAGATTTTTAGCAAGACGGTTGCTGGTGCCTTGAGATGGTACCCGTTTTCGGATGGCATAGAAGACTTTGGGTGCCTTGTCTTTCAGTAACTTTATGGCTTGCTTGAAGCTCCCTGATTGGCTGAGTTCTAGGCCCAGGTAAATGTACTTGTTGGTTTCTGTAAGTGGACAGTTGTCTATCATAAAGGGAGGATGCCCAGCAGGTTTCTGCTTTCTTTTCTGGAACACCATGATATTAGTTTTCTTCTGGTTGATTGGCATTGCCCATGTGCTGCTGAAGGTCTCTAGGATGTTCAGATGATCTTGGAGGCCTTTCTCAGTTGGGGATAACAGCACAATGTCATCCGGCATACAGCAGAAATTTCATCTGGGTGTCATGGAGTGTGAGTACTGGTGCTTCGGATGACATTGTATGATTTGCCTCCTATTCCGCTCCCCAGAAGTTTTAGGAATAGTCCCCGGTGCCACACTGAGTCAAAGGCCTTTTTGAAGTCCACGAAACAAGCGTATATTTTCACGTTCTTTGTATTGTGGACATGGCTCTTGATGATCTATAGGGAGTGAGACAATGCACAAATAGGGTCTTGTCTCCTTACAGATATTGGCAAGAACCTGATTGAAAGTTGCTCACCTGGAAACGTTGTGTTGCACACAACAAGTATGTGCGCCTGGATA
>JARQOC010000003.1:425513054-425622251 GCA_033576535.1 Allobates femoralis
AAAGAGACACACACAACACAGAGACACACACACCCCACACAGACACCCCCCACACAGGGACACACACACATACACACCCTATAGGGACACATGCATCACCCCACAGGGGCACACACACACCACAGATACACATATACACAGCACACAGACCCCCCCCACAGGGACACACACACATACACACCCTATAGGGACACATGCACTCACCCCACGGGGACACACACACACCACAAAGAGACACACACAACAGAGACACACACCACACAGACATCCCCCACAGGGACACACACACATACACAACCTATAGGGACACATACACTCACCCCACAGGGACACACAACACCACACAGACAGACACAGATGTGCACTAATCACCTCACACAACTCGCCTCATACGTGTGCTATCTTTAATTTCCAAACATAAACATCTGATTAATAACAGCCAATGTGCAACACATGTGCCATATAGGGAATTAAGGCAGATGTCAGTCACATGAGCTGTCTATTATGTGTATGTGCGAGGTAACATATACTGCCCGACCAGGGGGAGGGTTTACTGTTGGCTGGAGATTTATTAGGCTGCCTATAGCAATCAATCACAGCTCAGCTTCTATTTTCTTACAGGTCATTAATATGACATATTCAAATTCTATTTTGTTATAGCTAACATCAGTTATTTATTAACCCGGGCGTAGCTGGGTACTACAGCTTCCACTGAAAGACGTTCATGAGCAAGAGAGTGAAGAGAAAATGCCCAGGTCTGAGGACCCCCACGCAAAAGTGACATAATAATTGCCAGATTACTGAAGGCGAAAGGTAAAAAACAATTTACAATTCTCCTTGAAAATCCTGAACTGTTTTTTCCCCTGAAAATTTGTTAGGGGGTACTACAAAAGGTTCATAGGGGCTCAAAGATACGTCAGAGGATTCAGAAATCATGAGAACAGTCGGAAGAGAGAGATCCTGAGGGGCAGGAAATGCACCAGATATCTGGCCTTGTAACTGAGCCTGAGAGGCTGTCAGTTTGTGTAGTTCCAAGGCCAGATTCTCGACTGAGTCAGATTTGCCACCTGACTCAGGACTTTGTACACACAAAGTACATAACGGATCCATGGGTGGGAAAAAAAATTACATCCCTGAGGAAGGTGCCAGGAAGGGCGCCAAAACGCGTAGGAAGGAATAAAGAGGTATACTGCTACAACATCTTGCATCCCAGGTGATTTTGTGGACTCAGCAGCGCGGACCTACCACCTTGCTTCCCATATTTTCTGGCAGGTTGGATCATTGGCCTCATCATCCACCACCTTGTTTTCCAATTCCTCAATCTGATCCTCCTCCTGGGTTAAGATGTCAGGCTGACCTGAAGACAAATGTGTCTCATTATCATCATCCTCCACCTCTTGAGACAGTAATTGCCATTCCCCACCGAGGCTTTCTTTTGGCCGTGGGTGCTCAAATATTTGCGTATCACCGCACTTCACCTCCTCATGTCCCTCTTAAGTGGTGCTCGGTGAGAGGTCAGAGTGCATAAAAGGGAATGTAAACAGATCTTCAGAGTGCCCAAGTGTGGGGGTCATATGTCACCTGGGACTTATGATGGTGCGAGGAAGGAAAACAAGGTTGAGAATACTGCTAGGCTCTTTGCCAGTGAGACTGGACTGTGTGGAAGATTTGGTGTGCTGCTCGTCAAAAGATTGAAAGCATTGTCTGACATCCAACCCATAACCTGCTTACACTATTCTGGCTTCAACAGTGGTGTACTGCACTGACCTGGAAATTGTGACAGGAAGTTAGAACAAAATAAAGTGACCTGTCACATGGCCATAGTGGCCACCACTGTCACTAGCATGTCCACTTACCCATCCTTTAAAGCCAGCTGTTCATCTATTGAATGGGGTATACTGAAACAATTCATGGCTGCTTTTGTGACTTGTATTTGGCGTACGCTAACAGAGCTGGTATTTAGAAACTTCACTTTTTAAAGTGATGTGTGGGGAATATTTTAGACCTGGCTAAAATTTTAGATTGCATTAGAAAGCCACTTATATTACTGCAACCAATTAGTGGCTGCAAATGACCTGATATTTAGAAAATCTCTGTATTTTGCCTTTTCACGTTAATGGTGACAGGTAGCATCTAGTTGCTTCAGGTTGCTACCTGACACCCCTAAAGTGAATGGGCAAAAAACTGGATTCTGGAAGGATCAGATTTTTGCTGGAAAATTTGAATATGCGTGATTTAAAAAAAAAAAAAAAGTAGTATGAAACAAGCCTAAAAGAGCTGTAGGTTTATTCTGCAGGTACTAGATAGCCACACTGCCTTTCTCTCTCCCTGCTCCAAATACTCTCCCTACACTATCCACACCTAGTAGAGATCTCACTCGATGTAGCTCTAAAAAGAGCTGTTGTTTAATCTTCTGGTATTGCAATAACACTGTCCCTATGCTGTTCTGATGCTGGCCCTACTCACACTAAGCTACTGCTACACTGTTTCCAGACAGAACGTATGCAAAATGACAGAGGCAGGGTTTATACAGACCTTATGATGCTGGGTGGCGAGCCAGTCAAACTAAAACTACAGCAAAGATAGCTATGGCATTACTGTGATTGGCAATCCACCCCAGCATGTTTAGTGGCTGAAAATAAAGCCCCAAACCTACTGGGCGGGTCACTCAAATCTCACGAGGTGAGGAGCTAAATACTCGCCAAGGACTGAGTACCATGAATATTGTAATATCCGTGCGAGTACTGAATAGTACAAAGTATATTCGCTCATCACGTTTGACATATTGTCACGCGCTTAGATTGCGCTGACTCTGTTGGATGCTGCTGTGTGTTTGTTTACATTTCTTCAGGAGCTGTATGAGGTTCATGTGTGAAGGTCTTGCTCAGCTGCTAGCTGACATGAGGCTTGGGTTTGACTCACCTGCAATCCCCTACCCCTGGCCTTTAAATAGCTTTTCCTCTTCACTGTCAGATGCTGTTGTTAGGGCCACTTTACACACACCAACTTATCTGTCCAACTTCTGACCAACTTGCTGGTTGCAGTGAAATCATGGACATATTGCTCCATTGTACACAGTCACAAAATGGAGCAATGTGTCCATGATTTCACTGCAACCAGCAAGTTGGTCAGAAGTTGGAAAGATAAGTTGGTGTGTGTAAAGTGGCCTTTAGAGTTATTTACTCTTGGTCTCTGTGCTGTGACGTTGCTTTGCTGCTGGGCTGAAGTCCTTCCATGAGTTCCCTTGTCTTGGGAGTAGCTGTGGTTCCTGATCTGTGGGTGGAGGTAGGGGCCCTCAGTCTAGGGCTAATCAGGTGAAAGGGTGGCAACTCGGACCTCCTCACCATCAGAGGTACCTCTGAGATCAGGGCGAGACAGGGAACCACAGTTACAGGGTCATATTAGCTCCCGCTGAATCCCTTTGCCCATCACACCATCCAGTCACCTGATTTCCTCACCTCTCAAGCGTGACACTTATACAAAATGGACAGAATCCCAGATAAACTGCAGATGTGTTTTCAGACTGGCCTGTGAAGTTTGCTCACCTTATCCTTGAAGGAAATACATGTGCATATAATATGAGAGAAAATACAGTGCTGTGCAAATTAATTGGGAAAAAATAAGTCTTTAGGCTGCATTCACACATTGCGTATTTTGCTGCGCTTTTTTACGCGCGCTTTTCAAAATACGCAATGTGCCTTTTGTCTGCTAGCAAAGTGAATGTAAAATTCACTTTGCAGTGCAGACATTGCGCAAAAATACGCAGTGCGTTTTCAGGGAGAAAGCGCAGCTGCGTAAAGAATTGATATGTCAATTGTTTACACAGCTGCTCCTGTGTATTCTCCCTGTGATGTTACAGAGGGGAGGAAGAATCCTGCTTCCTCCTCCCCTCTGTGACAGCTGTGGCCGCCCATTAGATTTCACAGTGTATTAATATACACTGTGAAATCTAAATTAAACAAAAGCAAGTGAATGAAAAATAAAAAAGAATGAATACTTTACCTCTCCGACGCCTTTTCCGGTGTTCGGTCTCCGGTTCCAAGTGGGAGGTGTTCTGACAGGACCTGAGGTGACGTCAGAGGGGCATTCCCGGGCACTCGCAGTCATGTGATACATATCACATGACCGCAAGCAGCTAATCAGCGCTGGGAACGCCCCGGGAACGCCCCTCTGACGTCACCACAGGTCCTGGCAGAAGACATCTCACTTGGAACCGGAGACCGGACAGCGGGAAAAGGCGTCGGACAGGTGAAGTATTCATTGTTTTTTATTTTTCATACATTTGCTTTTGTTTAATTTAGATTTCACAGTGTATATTAAAACACTGTGAAATCTAATGGGGCTGTCACACATGTCACAGAGGGGAGGAGAAACAGGATTCTTCCTCCCCTCTGTGACATCACTGCACATTCTGGAGTAAAGAAAGCGCAGTGTGTGAAAGCCCCTGCGTATTTTGTTGGGGTTTTTGGCGCGGCCGAAAAACGCGGCAAAAAGCGCGCGCAAAAAAACGCAGCAAAATACGCAAATGTGTGAACGCAGCCTTACTTGTTTTTCTTGCATTCATTTTACTATTTCTGATAAGGCCACTTGCACACGCTGCGTATTTGATGAGTTTTTTACCTCAGGATTTGTAGACAAAACCAGGAATGGAGCAATCAGAGGAAAAGTCTAATAGAAACACCTGCACCACTTCCTGTATTGAATTATCCACTCCTGGTTTTGGCAACAAATCCTGAGGTAAAAAACTCATCAAATACGGAACGTGTGCACGTGGCCAAAGTGTTTTATCAGTTCTTGGTGTCATTTTCCTTTTTCTTCCACATTTCCCTTTTCGTTTTGGAGAAAACGATCCAGTTTCATTGTGTGTGAATTATTCTTGAAACTGTAGATTTTCCAATACCAATGGTGGAAGTGATTTCTCTTATGGCCACTTTACACACACCAACTTATCTGTCGAACTTCTGAACAACTTACTGGTTGCAGTGAAATCATGGACACATTGTACCATTTGTACACAGCCACAAAATGGAGCAATGTGCCCCTGATTTCACTGTAACCAGTAAGTTGTTCAGAAGTTGGACAGAGAAGTTGGTGTGTGTAAAGTGGCCTTTACAGTCAGGGCCGCTTTACACACACCAACTTCTGTGTCCAACTTCTGAACAGATCTCTGGTTGCAGTGAAATCATGGACACATTGTTTCATTTGTACACAGCCACAAAATGGAGCAATGTGTCCATGATTTCACTGCAACCAGAGATCTGTTCAAAAGTTGGACACAGAAGTTGGTGTGTGTAAAGCGTCCCTCAGACTTGTATGTTCATTAAGAGTAATAATTCTAGACCTCTTCCATAGAGTAACCACCATTTTTACAGGCACGAATCACACTGAGAGAAAAAGTACACTAAACCACTCCTCACAGAAACAAGCTCTCAACTGAAGCTGAGGGGCAGCTAGCTGTTATTTTCTGACAAAAACCAGTAAACCACATTTTGTTACTCAGGGTTGTACACTCACACCTGTTCAAAGCACTTAAAACTGGTTTGAATCACTGACTGGTAACCCCAACTTACGATTTTACTTAAAACATGCTTTGTCCCAATTAATTTGCACAGCACTGTAATCCATTTTCTGTCTGTATTTCCATCATGACTCATAACTCTTTGTTTATGGTCATATCACACTGCTGGCTGGAGAAGTTCTATTACTGATGATATCCATAAACTTCTATTTGCTATATATCTTGTGACTTTAAGTGCCTGCCTGTGCATGAATAAAGCAGAAATGCTATTTAGTACACCATACAAGAATGTGCTGTATTGATTTTCTAAGGTCGACAAACATACTGAAAAGCCTGAAAAGGCACATAAGGGTACCGTTACACGATGCAATATTTATATTGCTTGCAATCTCACTGGCAATTTGCAGTGAAATCATGGACACATTGTTCCATTTGTACATGGCAATGTGTCCCCATGATTTCACTGCAACCAGCAAATTGCCAGTGAAATTGCATGCAATGTTGCGACGTGTAACGGTACCCTAAAGGCCACTTCACACGCACAGATATCTGAGTCCAATATCTGAACAGATCTCTGGTTGCAGTGAAATCATGGATACATTGCTCCATTTTGTGGCTGTGTACAACATGGAGCAATGTGTCCATGATTTCACTGCAACCAGAGATCTGTTCAGATATTGGACTCAGATATCTGTGTGTGTGAAGTGGCCTTTAGAGAGTTTTTTTATTGCAACTCTGTGCTTCAAATGTTAGTCACCTGCCCCTCATTTAATAATCATCTTCAGGTGTCTTCATCTTATTCCAGTGAAATGTTGGGATAGAAAAGGTGTATGACGGTCCGTGCTGCTATGTCTAGAGGAAAAAACACTCACATGGAAGTAGGATCTCACAAGCAATTTTTTTCCTTTATTCCTTTACTCCTACGCGTTTCGGTGCACAGCCTGACACCTCCCTCAGGGATGCTTGTGAGATCCTGACTTCCATGTGAGTGTTTTTTCCTCTGGACATAGCAGCGTGGACCGTCATACACCTTTTCTATCCCAACATTTCTCTGGACGTTACCACGTGTGAGTGGTTGGTGGAGATTCTGCAGCAACTTGCTTATTGATGCTCTTCAAACCAGTTGTGGATCTACAGCACTACCTTGACATCTAAGTGTCTCTAGTGATAGGGCACTATTGCACTTTTGTCCCCACCCCTCTTGTATTTGTACATCTTATTCCAGTGGTGCTCCCATTGGTTGGTTGTGACCTGCCAGTTGCTCCACTGTTTCATGGTGGATATCAGAGGTCGCAAATCAGTACAACTGTATGAGAGCCTTTTTACTTGTTCTCATAGAGATGCATTGGGAGCTTATGATGTACAGGTGCATCTCAATGAATTAGAATATCATCAAAATGTTAATTTATTTCAGTAATTCAATATATAAAATGAAAAACATATATTATATAGATTCATTACAAACAGAGTGACATAATTCAAGTGCTGATGAGGGGCAGTTACCCCGAAACGCAGCGTCTGTAGTTTGGGGTTCTGGTCTGGCACAAATCCCTTAGTCATATTTAAAAGCTTGTTGGAAAGCGATTATGACTTTGAGGAGCTACTTAAAGGTGGCACTGGAGTTATTCCACTTCCTTACTGAAGTACAAATTTGCATATTTCCTACAGGGGGATGTGGCTACAATCTCCTCACCTACTTAACTGTCTTCTTATGGTTGCAGAAAACTTCTCTCCATAAGGGAGATAGCAAGTTCCCAGACTTTGTCTTAGCCCACTCACACAGCCAGATCAGAATATCCCACACACTACACTGACGAGGGGCAGTTACCCCGAAACACAGTGTCTGTAGTTTGGGGTCCTGATCTGGCACAAATCCCTTAGTCATATTTAAAAGCTTGTTGGAAAGTGATTATGACTTTGAGGAGCTACTTAAAGGTAGCACTGGAGTTATTCCACTTCCTTACTGAAGTGCAAATTTGCATAATTCAAGTGTTTATTTCTGTTAATGTTGATGATTATGGCTTACCCAAAGGTTGTTATATCAGAAAATTAAAGTAGGGAGGATGAAGGGTCTGAGAGATAAAATATTACCTAAATAGTTATCAGAGGCTTCATCTTGTGTGCTTGTCAGAGTCACAATCATTATAAAAGCAAATCATGGCTGCTTCAGTCCCCAGCGTGGTGCTTATAGTGTAGGGAGGATGAAGGATTAAAAATTGCTACCATATTCCATGGGACATCAAAGGATGAATAAAATATTGTTTTATTAGTCAACGCATTTCAGGGCTTCCTGGCCCCTTCATGAGGACAAATCAATATCATATTGCCATGTTTCAGGGTGTTTCAGGGAACTCTGAAACTCGTTGACTAATAAACCAATATTATATTTGATGTCTCGTGGAATACAGAAATGCATTTTTTAACCCTTTATTCTTCCTACTTTAATTTTCTGAAATAATGACCTTTGGGGTTTCATTGGCTGTAAGACATAATCATCAACATTAACATAAATAAACACTTGAAATAGATCATTCTGTTTGTAATGGCTTTATATAATATATGCATTTCACTTTTTGTATTGAATTACTGAAAAAAGAATAAGTTTTTGATGATATTCTAAGGGTACTGTCACACCTGGAGACGTCGTCGGAGATATTACCGACGACGCATGGGAGCGCGCACATTTCTGGCGCCCCGCCAGCGTTGCCGTCGTGTGTTTACACGCGGCGATACCTCCGGCGACGCTCCAGCGATGTTACAGGTGCCATCGCCACTGGGGTGTCCCAAAACCCAGCGGCGATCCTGTAACATGGGAGCCTATGGCTCTCATCGCCTGTAACATCGCCGTCGACATGTTACATGGGACGATCTGTACACATCGCCCCAGAGTGCTCGCCTGGTTTCAGAGCAGTGCTGAGAAACCAGGCGACCACTTTAAGGCGTCAACATCGCCTCTTTACACTAGGCGACGCACCGGTGATGTCGGCGGCGATAGGCCACGCCCCAGCGTCACCTATTAAATCGCCACCAATATGGCCAGGTGTGACAGTACCCTAAGTCATTGAGATTCACCTGTAACTTCTGACATCCGGTCAGTTTATTTAAAGGGGTTTCCCACTATTTTAACATTGAGTCCTTCACATCCGGCTCCTATCGATACGAATAGGAGGTGACTGTGCAATACCTGGCTGCAGTCTCAGACACCGAGAATAGCTAATTGGAGAGGGTGTTGGGTGTCAGGCCTGGCTGATCAGACATTGACAGGCCATCAATTTTTAAGTTACAACCTCTATAATACTATAGGTAGTGCCGGCCAATATCTAGACTTTCTGATTTGGATAACATATCATTTTCTAACATCACTTTAAATTCCCTTAAAGAATATTTTGGTAATTTTTTGGTATAATAGATTGAAACAAATTTTATGTTTTAACATCATGAATAATAATTTTTTTATAATTTGTACTTCAATTTAAGGCTTACCTGACTAGTATGAAGCCAGTATTTGAATCTACGTCTTCTCCTAATGCGAGGCAAGATCAAGTGATAAACAATCCTTTCTCCCAATGATGTGAGGAGCGAACCACCAAACCCGATACAAAGGAGAACAAACAGTCCAGAAAAATGATAAATTCCCATCTGAAGTGTCTGTAGTATACAAATACAAAACTGGAGTCATATATTGATTTGACTTATAACACTCTATATATGGCTTTGTATTCAATTCACACATCTGTGTATACCTGTCATTTTTTATTTATTTTACTCAATGTGATCACCCATAAGGTCATAAAGATTTTTGGGTGGGCACTGGGCATCCAAATGTGAGAGTGTATAGAAGATGCAGGATGCAACCTGCAGTGACTTCCCTGAAGCTATCATCTGCAGTTACTTTCCGAAGGCAGGAAGGGGACTCCTGTGCAGCCCAGATAAAATGCTCTGCCTGTGAATGTCAGGTGCAGAGAGAAAAGATAACCAGTAACATGTGGTCTTATGGGGTAAGACATTTGTTCCACTGATCATCATTGGTGAAGCTAAGAGAGACTTTCTAGGTCGAGAGGAGCCTCCCTTATGAAAAAGCAATTCATTTGCTACCAGACCAGGGGTTACTTTGAAGAGAAGACTTGGTGTCGTTGACGAAGTGTCGGACAGTGAGGTACACCACAGGTGTGTATCTAACTAAATCCCAAGTACTGGGTCACATGGGACACATAGACTATAACCATTAACTGATTTTTCACCAGGTGATCAGCAAATGGTCCTTGCATAATCCGCTAGTACCACAGTCTCCTGCAAGGTAAATCAATGAAATAGGTTGTTTTCCTTCTAGTACACTATGTATTCACATCACATTCTATGTACATGTTCAT
Source organism: Allobates femoralis (assembly GCA_033576535.1). Taxonomy (NCBI): domain Eukaryota; kingdom Metazoa; phylum Chordata; class Amphibia; order Anura; family Aromobatidae; genus Allobates; species Allobates femoralis. The sequence goes on from JARQOC010000003.1 coordinate 425,522,943, forward strand.
GCAGGAGTAACAGGCCAACCTATTGATGAATCACGATGATACAGCCTATGGCTGTCTGATTTGACAAGATATCACAAGGTGAATGATCAATTCTACTGGATTCTATTTTACTATATCTGGCTATTACACAGTATGTCGTCCCTATTGCCTTCATTTCTCTTTGTTCTAGAATTTTCTAGAATTTGACTATAAAGATTGGGTTTTAGCGCTTTCACCTTTGATCAGAGCTTCCAGACTCAGGTATATTACTCAACTGTTGTGCATCTGACAATCTGAGACATAGGTATACCAAGTGATAGATCTCCTTAATCAGTTATCACACTGACTATATCCTTTTCCGTTACAAACAGTTGCACCGCACTTTCAATTCGTCTGTACACTCTCAGCACCACTGCGCCATGCGCTCTGCCATCCTCTAACCTTAAAGGTATTGACTAGCATTTTTCTCTTTTCTTATTGATTACACTGGGGAACAATTTGAAAAAAAAATTCTGTTGAGTTAGGTTTTTGAGCTGATTTACACTAAAATTGGCATGCTGATTCCAAAAATGTAGTCAGTTTTTTTCTAGCACGTCAAGTTTTTCCTTCACAACTTACCGTATTTTCCGCTTTTTAAGACGCACTTTTATTTCCCAAAATTGGGGGGGAAATGGGGGTGCGTCTTACAAAGCGGACAGTGAAAAAATGGGGTGAAAAGTTAAAAAAAACTTTTCTTACCCAGCGGCTGCCGGCGGCTGCGGGGGAGACTGGTAGCAGGCATGGTTCCGGTGGGGCAATGCAGCTGGCCTGGTAATCGGAGGTATGAGGGTGGCAGCGCCATTGTACAGGCTGGCGCCATTGTACAGGCCGGCGCCATTGCACAGGCCGGGCGCCGGTGACGTGTTTCCGGTTTTCAATACAAGTTTCCCGTTTGCAGAGGGAAACTTGTATTGCGCGCCTGTGTCTGCCACACAAGACTTCAAGAAAATGGCCGCGGCGCATGCGCAGACTGCAATCCGCGGCCATTTCTAGACACTAGAGCATGCATTGCCAGACTGGCAATGCATGCTGGGAAATAATAATGGCGGCGCCCACTGGAGACCGGCGCAACACCCCCGCAGCTCCTGCCTTGGCCCCCAACCTCCGTGGCCCACCGGATACGGGCGCGACACCCCCGCAGCTCCTGCCTTGGCCCCCAACCTCCGTGGCTCCCTTGGTAAGACTTGGGGGGGCTATGCACCAGGATGTATGTCCCCCATTCTGGGACATACGGTATATCAGGAGGGCTATTAACCAGGATGGGGCATGGAAACCAGAATGGGGGCATATATATCAGGAAGGGGCATATATACCAGGCTGGGAGCATGGAAACCAGGAGGGGGCACATATACCAGGATGGGGGCATGGATACCAAGAGGGGGACCATATATCAGGAGGAAGACCATATACCAGGATGGTGGCATGGATACAAGGATTGGGACCATATATCAGGATAGAGGCATGGATATCAGGAGGGGGCACATATACCAGAATGGAGACAAATATACCAGGATAGGGGACATATAAACTGATTGTGAGACAGACACTGGCATTATAAGACAGACCCCATTTTACATTAAAAATTATTTTTTTTCTCTTTCCCTTCATCAAATTTGGGGGTGCGTCTTATAATCAAGTGCGTCTTATAAAGCGAAAAATACGGTACATGCCAGAGATGCACAATTGCACTGATATCTGTAATAAGACTTGTTATCTGATTACAATTCGACTCATATATGTTTGTAAAAAACATGATAGTGTTAAAAAACATATTTGTCATGCCTATTTCTTATATATTTCATTTTTTGTTCATATTTGTACTATTTAAAAAGAAAAAAAACACTTTTTAGGTACAGTAGTTTACATATTTTTGAGAAGACAAAAATCCTATAGTTCAAAAACTTGACGTGATAGAGAAAAACTGAGATCATTTCTGGATTCAGCATCCAAAAATTAATTAAGAACAGTTGTCTGACCTAACTCCTAAAAAATTGTGTTCCCCAGTGTTATGTATCTGGTGCTCTGTGGCTTTTTCTTTTGTACAGGCAATTGCAACTCTAATCTCTATGTTTTTGTGTCTCTGTAAATACTTTGGTTCTTATATGATTGCTTATATGTTATAGATCCCGCCTGATGATAATCTTGATAAAGATTGAAACGATCGTCGGGTTGTACTCAATAAAGGATCTTTTTTGCATCAGAACAAGTGACTCACTTCTGCTTATTGGGGTGCCAGGGTTATACTTACAATAGACTGCCAATTTTACCCTTGAGCATCCATCTCTGGAGTGCTCTACCATACTCCTCTCCATTTATATTTGTGACCCACTGAGTCCATAGCGAACCCCTCGGTTCTCACACAAATATTAAAATATCTTTTTTCTCATATTTACTCCCTTGTAGCAGGGCCTAGAATATTAGCAGAAGTTAATGAGGTGATGCAGCCATTTCTCTACATAACAGTGCTCTTTGGGTCTTCTATGACCCTGTAGCTTCTGTTCACACCCTATAAACAGAGATCACATGACTGCTGTGTATACAGGAGGAAGCACCATCAGAACTTCCTATTCTGTATACACAGCACTTCTTCAGCCCAGTTTGCACAGTCACGGAGAAGACAAAGACGGTAATAAACCGCCTGTGCCTTCTCTACAGGACTCGCCCAATTCTGCTTCCACAGCTACATAAATGTATGTTTTAGAATGTTACTGCATATAAGAGCAGAACCATGCAAATGCTTAAAATTTATGGGTAGTCCAGAAGGATTAAGAAATAATTAGGCCTACCATAACATTTCCTTCTATTAGACTGGTATTCTTTGAAGAGAACAATAAAGTTGTGCGAGAATGTATCCATTATGCCATATTCGGTGCAACAAAGTATAGCTATAGTTGAGGCCTTTATTCACATAGGCCATCACAGAAAGATAGGACTGTTTTTCTTTTTTCCTTTTCTAGCAAAAAAGCCTGCATGGTTTGGTGTGTAAATGGTCAAACATCTTTTGTGACCATTGCAAAAAAAATAAAAGAAGATAGCCATGTGTTCAGACATCAGTTATTGCAGTCATTGTCACGCACGTAGTTTGCGCTGACATTGCCGGATGCTGCTCAATGTGTTTTTTCCTTTAAGGGCTGCATGAGGTATTGGTGCAAAAGTCTTGCCTCTTGTGTTGTGCTCTAGAGCTGCATTCACTATAATGTTTAGCTGCTGGTTGAGCTATTGAAGTGTGATTCACCAGGAAGCTCCCCCCCTGGCTTTAAATAGCTTTCCCTCTCCTCTGTCAGACGCCGTTTATAGAGTTAGTTGGCTCTTCATAATTGAACTGAGAAGATGTCTTGCTGCTGTGCTGAAGACGCTCCTTGAGTTCTATTGCTATGGGAGAAGCTGTGATCCCTGACCCGTGGGTGGAGGTAGGGGCCCTCAAGCGTAGGGCTTATCAGGAGTTTAGGGTAAAGGGTGGTGGCTTGGAACTCCTCACCATAAGAGCTACCTCCGAGATCAGGGCAAGCCAGGGACCCCAGCATCAGGGTCAAATTAGGCTCTCCTGACCCCCTTTGCCCATCACACCATCAAGTTACCTGTTCCTTCTCATCCCAAGCGTAACATTATAAACATTCCTCTCTTGTTACATCTTGGAGAATTTACTAACCGCCATCGTCTTGGGTCTCCCTTGGCTGAGAAAACACAACCCGGTAATTGACTGGCGGGCTTGAGAGGTGGTTCGCTGGGGTACTGCCTGTGAGGGTACTTGCCAAGGTATTTCCATCTCTGCCATGCTGGTGGCATCTACACCAACTTCTTCACTCAAGGAGGTTGGGAGTTTACCTGGGCGTGGAGTGCACACCACACTCCCGACAACTGGTGCCTCTTGGCGTTGTCTTAGGAAGAGGGGCAAGAGAAGTGTGGTTGTTTCTACTTTGCATTCCAAGGGAGGGAGCCCTTGGGTGCAGAAAGACGCGCCTGGTACTTTTCTACCTAAGCCTGCACACTCTGACTGTGCCTGCATGTGTAAAAATAAACGTACAAGTCCAGACCTGATTGTGAATGAGTATGTGTGGGTGTTGTCCAAGCACGTCTGGTGGAGGCGTGCTACTGGGGCTCCTAGTTCCGGGGTTGTAGGACCGCTTTGGATATCGGCCATTTGCAATCCTGTGCTGTACCGACTAAACCTACCCCCAGTTTTGGCAACCCTGTAATGGCTTTCATATCTCGTCGCTTTAGGGATGTGGACTTTTTTCAGACGTGTCTCGGATGTTGAGTCTGGAGAACTCTTTTATAGGAGGGGGAACTGTCATGCGCTTAGTTTGCGCTGACATTGCCGGATGCTGCTGTATGTGTTGTTTTCTTTTAAGGGCTGCTTGAGGTATTGGTGTGAAGGTCTTGCCTCTTGTGTTGTTCTCTAGAGCTGCACTCACTATTATATTTAGCTGCTGGTTGAGTGGTTCAAGTGTGACTCACTGGGAATCCCCTTCCCCTGGCTTTAAATAACCTTCCCTCTCCTCTGTCAGACACTGTTTATAGTTAGTTGGCTCTTGGTCATTGAGTTGAGAAGACATCTTGCTGCTGTGCTAAAGCCTCTCCTGGAGTTCTATTGCCGTGGGAGAAGCTGTGAATTCTGACCCGTGGGTGGAGGTAGGAGCCCTCAGCCTAGGGCTAATCAGGAGCTTAGTGAAAAGGGTGGTGGCTTGGAACTCCTCACCATCAGAGGTACCTCTGAGATCAGGGCGAGCTAGGGACCCCAGCATCAGGGTCAGATTAGGTTCTCCAGACCCCCTTTGCCCATCACACCATCAAGTTACCTGATTCCCTCACCTCCCAAGTGTGACAGTCATTCAGGCTAGGACTATGAGAAAGCCACAGAAAATTACATGAAAATTATCCTTGCAAGTGCATATCAGCAGAATGACATGTGGACTAGTGATGAGCAATTGTAATTGTTATGATTCATTATTCGAACGGATAATACGGTATTCGGGTTACTCGTTATTTTGTATGTAGTATTTGTGTACTCATCTCACTATATTCGGATGTCCTGCCCTGCAGTTTGGGTACCTCTTTAGCAGCCACTAAATATGCTGGGTTTCCTAACCAATCACAGTAATGCCGTAGACATTTTGGTTGTGGCATTACTGTGATTGGCTGGCCACCCAGCATCATAGGGTCTATTTAAGCCCTGCTGCCGCCATTTTTAGCACATTGCATCCAGGACCTGCATTCTACAAGCATAGGGAGAGATCACTGAACTGCTAGGGAGAGTGTTTAGGCCTCTTGACAAGACAAAAGCCCTTTTCAGGGCTACCTGCAATGTATACTACGTCAGTGTAGAGTAGAGAGGGAAGTCGGGGGCACAGCTGGAGGCTCGAGAGGAGGTGGATGAGGCAGAAGCAGTGAATGAACAGGTACAGACAGATGTTTGTCCCAAAACTAGAGAGCAAGATGTAATGTCCCTGGCCCTGTTTGCTCATTCTGATGTCAGTGGTGATATACATACACCCTGTCACACACAGAGTTTAACTAGGAACGGGTGATGTCATCGGCCACATGCTGGTGTAACACAAGATATGTAGTGGTTCATGTAGGTAGTAGTCAAATTGTTTTTTTTTCCTCTGCTGAATTTTCTTGGTACAAATTCTGCAAATAATATGAGTTGAGTCATCTTTTGCGGCGTCAAAAAAGGTCCAGACTAGGCAACTCTTGCTGCCTCGAACAGCTGCAGCTCATAATCAATTTATATATGTCTGGGGTTCCACAAAATAAATCAATAGTATACAAAAACACCCAAATAGTTTATATTTAAAAGGATTTATTGATAAATACAGTGTATACAAATACACCCAAAACAATTCCAAAAATGCACAAGTAAACAAATAAAAAATCCTTGATAGCAACAATGTACAAATGGGCTACCAAGAATTTCCCTGCTGTCCTACACAAGCCCCAATAATTGCCCCCATGGGCGTACCCGGCGTGGGGCAGGGGGGGGAGCAGGTCCCCCCTCTAGAAGGGAGCAGGAAAGCTACCACATGGCTAATTAGTATGCAATGCTCTACAGACTGCAGCCAGCAGAGCATCGCTTATCTCCTTTCTGTGCTGAGGGAGGAGAGGGGGGCTAGAGTGCAGGGGGAAGTGAGGGATGGGCTGCTCTTGCTGGCACTGCTTTCCATTACATGTACCCAGCCACATCACACTTTGGAGACAATCCTGCGGTCTCCTGTGATGTCACACATCTGCCCTGCACTTTCCTTCCCTCCAGACTCAGAAAGGATCATCACTGGTAAACAAAGAACAAAAACAATGCTAATATGTGTGTATGTGTGCATATGTGTAAGTCTGTGCTTATATGTCTATGTGTGTATATATATGTATGTGTACAGTGTGTATATGTACAGTATATATATGTATGTGTGTGTACATTGTGTATATGTGTGTATATGTGTACAGTGTGTATGTATGTATATGTATTGTGTGGGTGTGTGTACAGTGTGTATATGTGTGTATTTATATATGTGTGGGGTGTGTGTGTACAGTGTGTATATAAATGTGTGTCTCTGTGTATATATGTGTGTATATATAGGTGTGTACAGTATGTATACGTGTATATAAATGTGTGTCTGTGTATATATGTATATATGTGTGTGTGTGTGTGTACAGTGTGTATTTGTGTGTGTGTGTTTATATATGTGTGGGTGTGTACAGTATGTATATATTTACATAAATGTGTGTGTGTATATGTGAGTGTATATATGTGTGTGTTTGTGTATATATGTGTGTGAGGGCATGTATATGTTGTGAGGTAGCGAGCCGGGGGACTCGCTTGCTGCGTAATGACGCCAACACGTGTATAATTTTTCCAAATATCTACCTGTTTATTTCTCACCAGCATCAATAACCGGGGTAGTACATTTAACACAAACACGTCACATAATACATTACTTTCCACATTACAGTACATAGAATATTGCACATATACATTTACGGTAACCCGAGACCTGTAACCACGACTCTTTCCCCATTGGAGCTCTATCAACCACTCCCATGGTGATCACAGCCTCCGGCCTATCTATAACATTTACGGTAACCCGGGACCTGTAACCACGACTCTTTCCCCATTGGAGCTCTATCAACCGCTCCCGTGGTGATCACGGCCTCCGGCCTATCTATAACATTTACAATACATTTATAATAAACACATTAGTTACATATCAACGATGACCCCTCTGGGATCAGAACAGGGATTGAGCAACCTGAGTACCGGGTATGTCATGTATCCCCAAGGGGCTCCTTCCTGGACGCATCTCAACCTACGTCCCGGTCAGAATCCACCTGGTTCAACCATGGTGCCCCCACTCTAGGAGGCCTTTTTAACCCCTGCTTCTGACCTTCGCTACATACTCCTCAACGGGCCCTGTGGGTCCCAATGGCGGTACCAGCCGCCCGGCTTTAGTTACCCAGCACGATGACTCCATATTTACCCCGTAGTCAGGATTCCTCACAGCCTATCATAATATATCCATGGACTGTGGCTCCTCCATGACCATAACAGGGACCTGGTCAACCATAGAATCCGGGCTAACCACGCGTCACCATGGCCTACTCACCACGGTACGGGCCACCAGTCGCCACCAAACCTCCATCTCATGGAAGGTCTCCAGGTCGACGACTGTACCCTGCGTCTGAGTAGCACCCTTCTGGATCAGCCATGGTTACCCTTCTAGGAGCCTTTGTGACCCCTGTGTCTGGCCACAGGCACACCCACAGCATTAGAGGCCGTGGTTGAGGGACCGGTACCCGCTGCAAGCAGCAGGGCAAGCCTCCCTCTCGTCCCACTGGGACGGAACGCCTCCAACTCATCATCCATACTAGCTGGGTCACTATCTCCCCACAACATTAAACATGGCTCTTACACATAGGCCATCATCTCTCATTCAAGGCACTTTTACCTAAGCCCTCACATACATCTACGGGTCCTTTACCAACTGCCTAGTCGGACCCAATGGCGGTTATGCCCGCCTGGCATGATACACACGCAGCTCACTTCATTACATGGGAACTACCGTCTTACCGGGCACGGATCCGGTTCTCATTACCTGGGGTAACAGGTTGGGCAAGCCTCCCCATGGGCTCCTTCCTGTTTCACCTCACGTCCAGTCCAGCGTCCACCAGGTCAGCCACGGCTTCCCCACTGCAGGTGTTGTAACGACCCCGGTCCTGGCTACCGGCATGGAGCGAGCATGCTCCCTTCACCATCTCTCAGCATGGCGGTATGGACTATCACTCACACAGACTGGATTTGCACTTCTCTCTGGTCTGAGCTCATCTGCTCTGATCCCATCTGATCTCTCACTCAATCAGCTGGCAGGCTCTTATCGTGCCTGCCACACCCACATGCACACACACCCTTAGCTGCTAGTAATCAGCCTCCCAGTTCCTATACAGCTGCTCCTCTCTGTGCCTGATCTCTGCAGCTTTCACACAACTTATGTTAACTCCTTGTGTTCTGGATTGGTTCACACAGTACACACAATGCTCTCAGCCGCTCATTAGGCTCATGAATGTTTCAGACATTGACATACAGGTGCCGGACACACCTATGGTACAACCTGGCTCATGTGCACAGGATCCTATGCTGATCCTGCATGTAATGCGCCCCGGCCATGGGGACATGCCGGCGGTGCCTCACAATGAGTATATAAATGTGTGTGTCTGTGTTTACTTGTGTGGGTGTATGTGTGTGGGTGTATATATGTGTGTATATGTGTGTGTGTATATGTGTCTGTGTGTGTACAGTATGTATGTGTGTATATATATGTGTATGTTAGTTTGTATATATGTGTGTCTGTGTTTGGGAATAATCATGCCTGTTGTACATAATTTTTTATATATCTGTGTATATATCTGTGTATATGTTTGTCTATGTATGTGTGCGTGTGTCAGCACAGGGCTGTTGTCAGCACCTGGGCATGAGTCAGGATCCTGGATGACCGGGTGGGCCCACTTGTTGTCAGGGACACTGTCCACGCTGCTTGCCGTTGGTGTCCCCAACCCTTCATGTTTCTCTTTCCCCCCCCCAATTTGCTACGTGGAGTGAGGGGGATGGCTGAGGCACAGTATGTGGAGTGAGGGGGTGATTGGTGTAGACACAATATGTGGAGTGAGGGGGGTGGCTGCGGCACAGAATAGAGTGTGAGTAGTGTGGGGTTGTATCGAGAGGGGGCAGCATGGGGGGACAGTATGTTGAGGATGGGGAGTTTGATGAGATAGAACAGTATAAACAGTGGGCAGTATAGAGGGATACAGTGTAGAGGACAGTGTGACCAGGGGGCCCAGTATGGAGGGAGAAGAGGGCAGTGTGGAGGGCATGTGCCAGGAGAGGGATAGTGTGTAAATCATATTATGTGCAGGGAACAGTGAGGAGGAACAATTATTTATTCCGTGGCACAGTGTAGGGCAGATATTTTTACTTAGGAGAATTTTGACAATTCTGCTATTTTTAAGGATATCGTGCCAGGATGTGCTGCAGAAGACCAGAGAAGATGGACGTCTGCAGAGATGAACTGCGGATGTGAAAAGTCATCATGGTGTCTGGACAAGATGAAGAAAAGCAAAAGACGACTCCGATCAGAGACAAGGTCATCTATAAGGTAACCTAGATGTAAATGATTATTTGTGATAATGACTAATTCTCATAAGTACTGTGGTTCCTGTATACTTTTATTGACTGCTGGTAACAACGACTCCCACTATCTCCTTACCATTGCTAATGATGTAGTAGAAGTTGTAGGTTCATGCAGTACAAATGTGTATGGGTCTGACCTGACATTACAATTGTTTTACCAAGTACTGATGGTGGTTCTGATGATGAACTGTGTTACTGATGAAGGTTCTATTTATGTATTTCTGTACCTCTGGTGGGTCTGGTGATGTATTGATGACGGTTTTGACATAGTGCTTCTGTATTGATGGGGGTTATATGGATGTATTTCTGTACTGAGAAGGGTTTTGATGCTGTGTTTCTGCACTGATGAGGGTTCTGGTAATGTATTTCTGTACTGAGAGTGTTTCTGCACTAAATGGGGGTATATGGATGTAATTCTGCACCTCTGGTGGGTCTGGTGATGTAGTTTTGTGCTGTAGTTTTGTGCTCGTAAACCTTGGTCACAGGTGCGCTTGCATTGAGCACGGAGACCCGCGCCACTGTGCAGGCGCGAGAGCAATGTGACGTACACAGGAGGGGTGACCTTTTCACAGGAAGGAGGCAGGCATTTCAACCAGCAGGACAGCGAGGACCAGATTGAGCAGATCCTCCTGGACCATTTTCAGCTAATTTCCATACCGCGCGGGAGATATTAAAAGTTCATTTTTGAGGTATGCAGGGGGCCTGCTGGGCATATAGAGTGGTCACAGGAGCCCCAAATACATCATGTATAAGGTGGTGGGCAGGGGTTAGAATGACCAAAGGTCGATTGAGTCCTAGTTAGCAGTAACTACTCCTCACTGCCTCCAAAGGCGGAAATTTAGAGCACACAGGTCTTTTAGTCTGTGTCCGTGGCAACTGGCTCCAGAGCTCTAACTGGGTACCACATCTGCTGCCATCTTGTGGTTGATATATAGAATGCAGTCCTTGGTTTTTGAGAAAAGTTGCTGCTATGGACGACTTATTATTTTATCATTATATATAATTGTAATGTGGATTTTATCCTTACAACACTAAAGACATTATTTATCTGAATCACCAACACAATTCATATATTTATATATCTCTATACTATTTATCTATATCAATCACTTTTTCATGTCTTTTATAAATATTCACATGCCTTCACATATGCACACATACCACTAGGTGTAATCATTCCAATTTGCCCCACAGTCTCTCAAACGTCTTTTTCACACTTTTTAACTCTCACAATGTAGAGAAGTCTTTTGTTTTTGCCCCTAGTGGTGAGATTCATGAACTTAAGTGGTACCCTGTTTCCATGGTAGTTGCCTCCTGGTACCTGCAACTAAGTGCACTTTGAGCGCCATCTTGTGGTTTCTTGATAGAATACTACCTTGCAATTTTTTAACACATTACAAATGAGTTTTTTTTACTGTATATTGAACCTTTTATGGATACAATTAAGTGTATGAACTACAAAATTTCAACATCTTTTCATTTTGGTCATGATTTTGTGCCTTTGATGGGAATGGAACCTGGGGAGTCAATACAGTATATAGGTTTTTCCTGTTGAGCCACCTCTCAACCAACAAATCCTGAAAGAATGGCTATACATTCTTATCAGTCTTATCATATATATTTTAGCTTTTTAGGATATATCGCAGAAAGAATAAATATATATATTCTTTTCTAACAATTATTTATTTTCATATTTTTAATATTTGTTATTTCTAATAAAGAATAAATTAAAAAAAAAAAATTTCCTAAAAGTTTTTTAATAAATATAGAGTTTTTATGTCACTGTTTAGCATTTTTTTTCCTACTCTTTTAGGCCATTTTTTAAGATAACCTATCATTGGGTTTTTAACAATGGAATTCCACCATCCATATAGCCTCATTAACAAAATCCCTGGTGGTGCTAGACACTAAGCACCTCAACATATGTGCATACATGAAAGCCTCAAGTTCGAATCCCATGCAAACAGATAGTAAAAAAATTTTTTTTACTTGTCATAGTTTCTGTGGAGATCGTTTTTCACATTTTTTTGCTTTTATATGTACCATTTCTACTAAATTCGATCTTGTGAGCCTTAATTGGTATTATATGGTTGCAATGTGCCCTGTTTATGATGATTTTGAGCAGTATTTGTCTGTTTTTGTAAAAATAGCACCAAAATGTGGAGATCCTCCCATTTGTGATGATGAGGATGACATCATTAGTAAACAGACAACACCTCTTTATTGTGAGGTTTGGGGCTATAAAAATCCCCTCTGTAATGAGTATTGTAATATCCCTGAGGAAGGCGCCAGGTTGGGCGCCGAAACGCGTAGGAGGAAGAAATAAAAGGATGGAAATCTGACTGATGATTTTCTGGCTCTTTGGTGAGTTTTCTTTGCACTGGAGCAGCGCGGACCGTGACACACCTATACTCCCATCATTTTTCTTTTTCAAATGTTGGATTGTAGTTTATACACTGTAACACCAGTCATATAGAAAAATTCATACTCAACTTAACTGGTGGGGTCACCATCCAGGTTTATTGTCCTTGCCCTTATAGCTCGCCTGAACCTGTTTCGCCCATCACGGCCTCCTCATGAGGCACAAGATAATCAAGTGGTATTTAGTGAACTTTCATAAATGTTCACAGGTCTGGATAAGTGACCACTCACAAAGTGAAAGGTTCCACTCCCTCAATGGGGACATCGCGCTGGAGTTTTCCAGGGCACACAGCCACTCCTGTGGCATCCAGGCCAAACCCTCGAACACCTGCAGACCCACGATCGCTGTTGTCCAGAGCCAGAGTTGTGGCTGAGGATGCAGTGCCAGCCCTCAGTTTCTGTGGGGGAGACACAACTTAACTTCCTCGTCTTCCTCCATCTACTCTGCTAACCTCCTCAGCTGCATGACTCTGGGTAGATTCCAAGTGGTATTTCAAACCTCATCATCATCCTCTTTGTTGTCCCACTCCTCACCCTGAGAGTCACCCTCCTCCTCTTCCTGACCTAAAGGCACAGTACAATGCGGATGCTCCTCAGGTATCTGAGTCTCATCACAATCATCACATCCAGCCCCCAGGGGGTTAACTTCTGGTGAAAAGTTGTGACATGAGGAGCAGGAGGACAGGCCACTTGATGCAGCGCTTGCCATGAACTGTAGCAAAAGCTCTTTCTGTGCCTCATCCACAACTCGTATCGCTTTACTGCTGGCAAACAAAGAGACCGGAGTAGGCTGTCCAGCAACAGAAGTTGTAACTTTGCTTGGGATGCGACGAGCTAATGTTTGGTACAGCTTTCAGTAACATTAGTAGTAGCATGGACCCCACGTGCACCTTGAACACCAAGCTTACTTCCCTTTCTAACAAACATTTTCCACTTTCACTTTCCACTACGACCTCAAGATTTCCCAATCATGTTTGATGCACACAGATTTGGAAATCACTTGTTTGAGGCCCAACACAACCTTTTCAGTACAAAATTTAGGATTTGGCAATTACTGGTTAGAGGCCAAACACAGCCATTTTAGGGGAAACTGAAGGATTTGGCAATAAGTGGTTACAGGCTAGTCAGAGCCTTTTTGTGGGAAACTGAAGGATTATGCAATCACTTCTTTGAGGCAAAAAAATTGCCCTTTTAGTTAAACTGAAGGATTTGGCAATCACTGATATGACACATAAAGATGCCTTATTAATATAAACTGAAGGCTTTCACAATCACTGCTTTGTGGCTTGATATAGCTTTTTTAGGTGAAACACTAAGATTTGCCAATCACTTGCTGTATGCAAAAAACGTGACTTTGGCAACGTACACAGATTTAGTAATCACACTTGTTCTCAGCAAAAAATTCCTATATCCAGATGACCCTGCAACGGCTGCAAGTGCCTGGGGTACTTGGTAGCCGGGCCGGCAGTCTTTCAGGGAGGTCACGGTATCGGTGGCCCAGGTTTGTGGCCATGCCCGAGCAGATAAAGGGGAATTTACAAGGGATTAAAATGTCTTTACTTGACGCCACCTGTGGTGCCTGATCAGTGTTGACCAGCACTGTTTAGATGAGCCCCAGGTGGATAGGTGTTGTGGCAGCCAGGATGGTAACGCTTCCCACAGGTGGAGTGGGCCCCTAGGGTTTGCTGTAAGAGTCTTTGGGAATGATGAAGGTGGTAGTTATGGTGCAGGAGGCGGCAAGGGGGGCGGTGGAAATAAGCAGTAGGACACAAGGGTGCAATTCTTTTTCCTTTACTGAACAAATGTGGTCGAGTCCGAGGTCACTGGTTACCAGGTAAAGGAGGGTCCAGTCACCCTGGAAGCAATCAGATTCCACTTCACTAGGTGGGTTTGGAGGCCTGCCTGCTGCGCTTCTCAGTTTGGGTCCCAGCTGCCTGTGAGCTATCCTGCAGCCATGTCTTTTCCTTCTCGCTCACGCTCCTGACTTGCAGACAGCACAAACCTGTAACGGACACTGCTGTGTTGATTGCAGCTCCGGGCTCTAATTAAGCTGTTGTCTGCCGGGTCTCTACATACGGCCAGGAAACGTAGTCTCCTGTCCTCCAGATTCAGTTACTGGGGCGTAAAGTGCCCATACAACCCAGGACTCTGGCGTCCTCAGTTGCGCTGCCTGGGGTGATCTTGTCCACAGCTCCACTCCCCAGGACCTTCTCCTTCCCACTCCTCATCTACTTGACCCCTCGACTCTTTCCCCTTCCCACAGTTTTCTACCTTTACACCCGAGTTCAGGGGAGCTGCCCTGTGTTTGGCAGGGAGCAGGGGTTAGAGCTCCCCCTTCTGGCCAGGAGTCAGGACTGGTGTATGCATGTGATGGCTTATGTAGCGTAGGGATCTCCTTCTGCTTCCAAGCACGATATCACCTCTGGTGAGAGACGCAATATCATTGTGGCAACCGGACCATATCTATAACATTTACAATACATTTATAATAAACACATTAGTTACATATCAATGATGACCCCTCTGGGATCAGAACAGGGATTGAGCAACCTGAGTACCGGGTATGTCATGTATCCCCAAGGGGCTCCTTCCTGGACGCATCTCAACCTACGTCCCGGTCAGAATCCACCTGGTTCAACCATGGTGCCCCCACTCTAGGAGGCCTTTTTAACCCCTGCTTCTGACCTTCGCTACATACTCCTCAACGGGCCCTGTGGGTCCCAATGGCGGTACCAGCCGCCCGGCTTTAGTTACCCAACACGATGACTCCATATTTACCCCGTAGTCAGGATTCCTCACAGCCCATCATAATATATCCATGGACTGTGGCTCCTCCATGACCATAACAGGGACCTGGTCAACCATAGAATCCGGGCTAACCACGCGTCACCATGGCCTACTCACCACGGTACGGGCCACCAGTCGCCACCAAACCTCCATTTCATGGAAGGTCTCTGAGTAGCACCCTTCTGGATCAGCCATGGTTACCCTTCTAGGAGCCTTTGTGACCCCTGTGTCTGGCCACAGGCACACCCACAGCATTAGAGGCCGTGGTTGAGGGACAGGTACTCGCTGCAAGCAGCAGGGCAAGCCTCCCTCTCGTCCCACAGGGACGGAACGCCTCCAACTCATCATCCATACTACCTGGGTCACTATCTCCCCACAACATTAAACATGGCTCTTACACATAGGCCATCATCTCTCATTCAGGGCACTTTTACCTAAGCCCTCACATACATCTACGGGTCCTTTACCAACTGCCTAGTCGGACCCAATGGCGGTTATGCCCGCCTGGCATGATACACACGCAGCTCACTTCATTACATGGGAACTACCGTCTTACCGGGCACGGATCCGGTTCTCATTACCTGTGGTAACAGGTTGGGCAAGCCTCCCCATGGGCTCCTTCCTGTTTCACCTCACGTCCAGTCCAGCGTCCACCAGGTCAGCCACGGCTTCCCCACTGCAGGTGTTGTAACGACCCCGGTCCTGGCTACCGGCATGGAGCGAGCATGCTCCCTTCACCATCTCTCAGCATGGCGGTATGGACTATCACTCACACAGACTGGATTTGCACTTCTCTCTGGTCTGAGCTCATCTGCTCTGATCCCATCTGATCTCTCACTCAATCAGCTGGCAGGCTCTTATCGTGCCTGCCACACCCACATGCACACACCCCCTTAGCTGCTAGTAATCAGCCTCCCAGTTCCTATACAGCTGCTCCTCTCTGTGCCTGATCTCTACAGCTTTCACACAGCTTATGTTAACTCCCTGTGTTCTGGATTGGTTCACACAGTACACACAATGCTCTCAGCCGCTCATTAGGCTCATGAATGTTTCAGACATTGACATACAGGTGCCGGACATGATTATACAACACACCTATGGTGCAACCTGGCTCATGTGCACAGGATCCTATGCTGATCCTGCATGTAATGCGCCCCGGCCATGGGGACATGCCGGCGGTGCCTCACAATGAGTATATAAATGTGTGTGTCTGTGTATACTTGTGTGGGTGTATGTGTGTGGGTGTATATATGTGTGTATATGTGTGTGTGTATATGTGTCTGTGTGTGTACAGTATGTATGTGTGTATATATATGTGTATGTTAGTTTGTATATATGTGTGTCTGTGTTTGGGTATAATCATGCCTGTTGTACATAATTTTTTATATATCTGTGCATATATCTGTGTATATGTTTGTCTATGTATGTGTGCGTGTGGCAGCACAGGGCTGTTGTCAGCACCTGGGCATGAGTCAGGATCTTGGATGACCAGGTGGGCCCACTTGTTGTCAGGGACACTGTCCACGCTGCTTGCCGTTGGTGTCCCCAACCCTTCATGTTTCTCTTCCCCCCCCCCCAATTTGCTACGTGGAGTGAGGGGGATGGCTGAGGCACAGAATAGAGTGTGAGTAGTGTGGGGTTGTATCGAGAGGGGGCAGCATGGGGGGACAGTATGTTGAGGATGGGGAGTTTGATGAGATAGAACAGTATAAACAGTGGGCAGTATAGAGGGATACAGTGTAGAGGGCAGTGTGACCAGGGGGCCCAGTATGGAGGGAGGAGAGGGCAGTGTGGAGGGCATGTGCCAGGAGAGGGATAGTGTGTAAATCATATTATGTGCAGGGAACAGTGAGGAGGAACAATTATTTATTCCGTGGCACAGTGTAGGGCAGATATTTTTACTTAGGAGAATTTTGACAATTCTGCTAATTTTAAGGATATCGTGCCAGGATGTGCTGCAGAAGACCAGAGAAGATGGACGTCTGCAGAGATGAACTGCGGATGTGAAAAGTCATCATGGTGTCTGGACAAGATGAAGAAATGCAAAAGACGACTCCGATCAGAGACAAGGTCATCTATAAGGTAACCTAGATGTAAATGATTATTTGTGATAATGACTAATTCTCATAAGTACTGTGGTTCCTGTATACTTTTATTGACTGCTGGTAACAACGACTCCCACTATCTCCTTACCATTGCTAATGATGTAGTAGAAGTTGTAGGTTCATGCAGTACAAATGTGTATGGGTCTGACCTGACATTACAATTGTTTTACCAAGTACTGATGGTGGTTCTGATGATGAATTGTGTTACTGATGAAGGTTCTATTTATGTATTTCTGTACCTCTGGTGGGTCTGGTGATGTATTGATGACGGTTTTGACATAGTGCTTCTGTATTGATGGGGGTTATATGGATTTATTTCTGTACTGAGAAGGGTTTTGATGCTGTGTTTCTGCACTGATGAGGGTTCTGGTAATGTATTTCTGTACTGAGAGTGTTTCTGCACTAAATGGGGGTATATGGATGTAATTCTGCACCTCTGGTGGGTCTGGTGATGTAGTTTTGTGCTGTAGTTTTGTGCTCGCAAACCTTGGTCACAGGTGCGCTTGCATTGAGCACGGAGACCCGCGCCACTGTGCAGGCGCGAGAGCAATGTGACGTACACAGGAGGGGTGACCTTTTCACAGGAAGGAGGCAGGCATTTCAACCAGCAGGACAGTGAGGACCAGATTGAGCAGATCCTCCTGGACCATTTTCAGCTAATTTCCATACAGCGCAGGAGATATTAAAAGTTCATTTTTGAGGTATGCAAAGGGCCTGCTGGGCATATAGAGTGGTCACAGGAGCCCCAAATACATCATGTATAAGGTGGTGGGCAGGGGTTAGAACGACCAAAGGTGGTGACAGGTTCCCATTAAAGGGAACCTGTCCGCTATTTTAGAAATTCCAGCCTCCTGTGGAACTCTGATGCGCCGGCCGGAACTTCATATCTGGCCCGCTGTATTATGGGGGCTGATCACGTGTTCAATATGCACACTGCGCATGTGCCGGAGCCCGGCCGAAACACGTGATCAACCCCCATAATGCACCGGGCTGGATATAACATTCCAAATGACCATGGTTTGCCCCCCAGTCCTAGTTAGCAGTAACTACTCCTCACTGCCCCCAGAGGCGGAAATTTAGAGCACACAGGTCTTTTAGTCTGTGTCCATGGCAACTGGCTCCAGAGCTCTAACTGGGTACCACATCTGCTGCCATCTTGTGGTTGATATATAGAATGCAGTCCTTGGTTTTTGAGAAAGACATAAAAGCACAAATTAATTACAACAAACAATTAATTAAACATTAAATTATTATCAAAAATACAAAAAATACAAAAAGTACAAACAGTCATCGTGACACTTAGTCCATGCGCCACAGTACAGGAATTGTCACTTTCCTGTCTTTGGTAATGCAACTGGTGGGAACCACCCCAATCCACCTTAAACTTTGTTCTTGGGCATGACTACAGGGCTCAAAACCATGGTCTGACCTGGTTCTTCGGCCACGCCGACGGTTATTTTTGAGGTCAGGTACGATGCATACTTTTTACAAGCAATGTCCTGACCACACATAGTCCTGTGGTCCAGTTGCCCTTGAACAGGTTACTATGTACTGTACGTTTACTTATTTTAGCTCAAATGTTCATACAGCAGACCCTGTAGGTACCTTACACGTAACGGTTTCTAAATTTCACATTATTTAGTCCATGTGGGCTCAGACATATTTACATTTGCTAATTATTATACGTTATGATGAACTGGGGTCTGACCTTGCATACTACGCTGAGACCTACGTACCACTGGTATTCTTGTGGATCTTCCGCTAACTGGTGTGACTACTGCAGGTGTGGTTGGCTCACTGTGGTCTACACTACGGGTAGCTTTACGTAGCACAGGTAGGCTTGGCAGCTTTCTATGACCTCTCTGATTCACCATGGGCACGACACATTCGCCGCTAGCAGGGGGCACATTCTCCTGATCCGCTGCAGATGAGGCATCTGTTTCTGGAGCCGACTGGTCTTCACGAGGATCCAAGGTCTCTGCTGCTTCCTGCGTAGTCAACTGTGGAAATTTCAAGATTGGTATCACCACTGCCTGATTTACTTGAGTCCAAGACTGGGGAAATTCTCCTAAAATGGTGCGTACTGTATCTTCAACGTCTTCCATCTGTTGAGGAATGTCTTGACCTTTTATCATTCTCACGCAGTTGATCTGAGCACACCTTTAAATGGTCTCTGGATACAGCCACTAAAGTTCTTCTTCCATCCTTGGTGATGATGCAGACCTTACTGTTGTCAAAGTGAGAGGGCAACATGGTATACGGTTCAGCTTCTCACTGGTCATCCAACTTGTGAGTTCTCCTCTTTCTCTTTAACACCTGTTCTCTTTGTTCTAAGGGAGTAGCAGGGGCTTGCTGATTGTAGCTCTTCTCTTGCTTCTGTCTAGCCCGTGACAGAGCCCCCTTACAACCCATCATCACAAGGCAACCATATTTGACTATCGCGAGCTCTTCGTCTCAGATTGCATGGGCCACACTCTCTAAACCACCTCTCGATGGACCTTCTCATGCCTATCCAGAAGAATCGTTCACAGATCAGGACCTCCAACGTCTTCCACCCGAAGTGTCCTCTCCAGTTGTGGTAAGCCTCAAGGACCATTGACGCATGCCTCTTTGGGACCACTATCTGCCATATCAGCTCATGCATGCGGGAGTTGATGTTTCTTTGGCATAATTTACCTTTGTAAAAGAACAGTTTGGCTTTCTGTTTCCACAGCTGTAAGGCCTCTGGACCGGGGAATGAATCAGCTTGGTTCAGCAGCTCTTTCACCATTCAAATGGCCGGGTCGCTGTCCTGCGTTTCTGCTCATCCATGGTGGGGCAATGGTTTGAAAGAGACTTCTTGAATGATAGAAAGCTTGTTCTTCACACAGTCGGAGTAATGGGACACACCTTGGTGGTGGAAGACCGCCATCTTAATTTATTCAATTTCTTACAAATCTTCTCCCAAATCTAGTAAGCTCAGCAATCGAGATAGCACGTCAGCGTTGGCGTTCTTGTTTCCTGCCTGAAACTTAATCACAAACTCGTAGTTACACTGCCGGGCCATCCATCGTTGCTCTAGCATGCCAAGTTTCACAGTTTCCAGGTATGTTAACAGGTTATTATCAGTAAAGATGGTAAATTTGGCTGAAGTGAGATAGTGTTTGAACCTCTCGGTCATGGCCCAGACTATGTCTAGGAACTCCAGCTTGAAGGAACTGTAGTTGATGGGATTCCTTTCGGTGGGGCAAAGCTTCCAATTGGCATAGGCGATGACCCTCTCTTTGGCTTTTGCACCTGGAACAACACAGCTCCCATTCCCACGTTGCTAGCATCTGTGTACAAGATAAATGGCTGACCATTGTCGGGGTAAGCCAGGATTTCGTCTCCAGTGAGAGCCAACTTCAAGCGGTTGAAAGATTCTTCTATCTTGACATCCCGTTCTATTGGAGGGCTCTTGGGGTGTGTTCAAACACTGCGTATTTGCTGCATATTTTTACGCGAGTGATATTGCAGTTTTCGTAGCCAAAACCAGGAGTGGAACAATCAGAGGAAAAGTCTAATAGAAACAAGCGCTCCACTTCTTTATATAATCACCCACTGCTGGTTTTAATCAGCCACTCCTGGTTTTGGCTACAAAAACTGCAAGAGCAGTCGCGTAAAAATACGCAGCAAATACGCAATGTGTGAACGCACCCTTGGTCTTCACTTTCTTAAAGTATCCCACTAAGGGGTCTTTTGTGTGAGCGGCTATTTTGGTAAATCCCTTGATAAACCTTCGGTAACAGTCGACCAACCCTAGAAATTGTCGCACCTCGGTGATGGTAGTTGGTTTCTGCAAGTCCTTGATAACGGTAACTTTATCTAGATTGGGTGCCACGCCCTCTGCGCTCACAAAATGGCCTAGGTACTGTACCTTCTGTTTTAAGAGATGACACTTGGACGGCTTCACCTTCAGATCACAGTTGGATAAGGTCTTGAATACCTCGGTCAGGTGCTTCAGGTGGTCTTGGTAAGTTCTAGAATAGACAATTACTTCATCTCGGTATAATAGTACCGTCTCAAAGTTCTTATGACCAAGGCAACACTCAATCAACCTCTGGAACGTTCCTGGTGCATTGCACAGCCCAAATGCCATGCATTTGAACTCACATATTCCCATTGGTGTAGTAAATGCGGTCTTCTCCTTGTCCGCCTATGCCACGGGAACCTGCCAGTACCCACTGGTGAGATCTAGGGTCGAGAAGAATGTAAGAGTACCTTTACACGTGGCAACTTTTCTAGGAATTTCACTGGCAACTTACTGGTTGCAGTGAAATCATGGACACATTGTTCTATGTTGTTGCTGTGTACAAATGGAACAATGTCTCCATGATTTCACTGCAACCAGTAAGTTGCCAGTGAAATTCCTAGAAAAGTTGCCGCATGTAAAGGTACCTTAACAGATTTCAAGGCAGCTAATGACTCCTCGATACGTGGCAAGGGATAGGCGTCTTTATGGGTGATTTTCTTGATTTGCCTATAGTCGACACACATTCTCATGGTACCATCCTTCTTCTGACTAGGACTAGAGGAGCTGCCCAGGGGCTACAAATGTCTCTTATTACCCCTGCCTCTTTAATTTCTGGGAACATGCTCTTGGCACACTGATCGTGAGTCGGGGGAACAGGGCGGTATCTCTATTTAATGGGTAGATGGTCTCCTGTGGGGATATGGTGCTGAATCCCTTTTATGTGCCCAAAGTCCAGTGGGTTCTTACTGAATACCCTTTCATATTCCTGGACCACCCGGTAGACCCCATATTTTTGGTGTGCAGGGGTAAGTCAGTGCCAACGTGCATTTTCTGACACCAGTTCTCCAACTGTCCCGAAGAGCTGTTGCTCTCCGCCTCCTCAGATGGGTCCAAGAGTTCTACTGCCTGTATTGCGTCATAACGGACAGTAAATAGCTTTGCTTCTGTAATGTACCTGGGTAAGTTGACCTCCTTTTTCCCATAATTTAGTATACGTATGGGAACACTTCCCTTTCTGACATCTACTAGCTGTCAAGATAGTGGGCCTGCTGTCAGAGTATACTGGTTCTATCAGGGCCTTGTAATCTCAACACAACCTCTAATACCTTTAGCAGCCCAACACCATATCATCATTTCACTTTTGGGGAAAAGCACTATGGGGTACGGATCACCCACACTTACGATAACAACTTCTCCACCGGACAATTCTACCTGCTGTCTTTGCATTAAGCCCTGATCTCTTTGTGCAGGACTCGTCCGGAACTAGTGGTTTCGGCTACCTGCGGTAACAACACAATAATTTTGCCGAGACAGTTTTCGATAACATTGGTATGTAGGGTGATCATAGGATTACAGTACATTCACGTTTATCAACATCTAATACTATCAAACCCTGGGATTTAAACTCTAATCTCCCTACCTTAATGGTCACATCTTTATACCCCACCTGAGGCAAAGGCTGACCATAACTGTCTATTATAGTCAAATCATCATCAGGGCGATGAGTAAAGTCAATGTCATCCCAATAGTGCTTGTAAAGGATATGCAGCATCCTGGTCACCTGGGAACCGGTGTCCAAGAGAGCGTTCAATGGTATACCATCATTTACGACGAGTGGGTTGGCCATCCCCCGACGTACTTGTCCCTCCAGTTGTATGGATCCGGTCGCTTTACTCCTGGGGATCGGTCCGCTGCCCCAGGGGTTGTTCATTTAATGGACACCACCTTGCGATGTGTTCCGCCTTGTCGCAGCGTCGGCAGATGGGTCATCTAGTCGGGTCATAGCAGTCGATAACTCTTTCCTTGGCGCTGGTTGATGAGATATTTGTCTGTCATCTCCACAGGAGGTCATCGGGACTGGAGGCCAGCTGAATCTTCTCTGTAGGTGAAGACACTTGCAGAGACTTCACTGTTTTTGCCAACGCAGCCACACTTTTAGTGCCTGGACCTGGAGGTGTAAATCTGCAGAAGGTACGTTACTCAGTGTCTGTGCGTCGGTCTCAACAAGTTCCTGAGGCAAGGACACTGTCTCCTGGTGGAACAGTATTGCTGGGCATTTAGTGGGCACTGTGCCAGTAGAGGTAGTCTCTCATAGCGCACAGATTACCTGATCTTTGAATTGAGCAATGTTCATGTCTGGGTTTTGTAGGGACATTATACGTAGCTGCGTCTTATGCATGTTGGACAGGAGTCCCTCTATGAACTGCTCTGTTAACAGTCTGTCCTCCTCCTGTACACTGTCAGGGTTGATCTGCTTGATGACTTGCAGCGCCTCAAGGAGGATGAGGGCATAGTGTCTCACACTGTCCTGCACCCTTTGCTTGCAGTCAAAGAACTTCATTTTTATTTCTACTGCTGCGCCAGAATCAGAAGTTTCCTTCAGTTTTGCCAATACACTGCGTGCAGAATTATTAGGCAAGTTGTATTGTAGAGGATTATTTTTATTATTAATCAACAACTATGTTCAAAATCAACCCAAAAGACTCAAATATCAAAGCTTAATATTTTTGAAAGTTGGAGTGTTTTTTCTTTTTTTATTCCCTGAGGAAGGAGCTCGGTATGTGGCTCTGAAACGCGTTGGAAAATAAACTAATTCAGCACTTTGATCCAGATATCCCGTTGTTTCTGGTTTCTGTATCCATTTGGCAGCAGCGCGGACTTTGAGGTACTTTGTCCAGAAGATTGATCCCACAATTGTGGACTTTTCAGAGCCCGTCAAATCTCTCTTCTGACCCATTTTGCCTAATATTTAAGCACACCTTATATAGGGTGTTGATGTCATTAGACCACACCCCTCCTCATTACACATCACCTGATTTACTTAATTTGTAGTTGGCTCTCAAGCCTATACGGCTTGGATTAGGACAACATGTATAAAAAGTATCATGTGATCAAAATACTCAGCGATTTAAAGAATGAGGCAGCACTCAGAATGAGGTACCTGGACCCGTAGAAGCAACATCGTTTGCGAAACGGCGTCGTTGTCCACCGGCCCTCCGTGGTCACCTCCCTGCACCCTGTCTTTCCATGACAATCTGGATTAAAAGACCACCCTGCACATACCGGTGAGTGCTGCCTCATTCTTTAAATCGCTGTATTACGTTCTGGTGCTTTGGATGTGCACTGCCGGAGGGGTACCCGCCAGGGATGATTTCCCGGAACATGATTGTTGATACTGCTTAGTGCCCTGGAACTCTTTACTCTTGGATCAAAATACTCATTTGCCTAATAATTCTGCACACAGTGGATATGTTTGACTGTCCTCTTATCAGCGTCCGGCCAGGACTTGACTTCTCTCTGGGTAGCACCAGTTAGCTGACCGATCAGGATGATGATCTTCTGCCCCTCAGCCAAGAGGTTTACGTCAAACAGGCTACGCAGTCTCTCTTTTAAATCACTGAGGGTATGTGACTCCCCTGAGTATTGTGGTAACCAAGCCTCTCCTGGAATGTACTGCATGGACAGGGGCATTATGGGGGCGGCAGCAGCACCTGCTACTGGAGCTTTGCTAAGGTAGGGCACCCCCCCTTCCCCAGTTAACCCAGTTAACCTTAGCCAGGTTCTGATTTACCACTTCGGTTACTGCTGGTTGGGGTTCTTCACCCAGCTGGTCACTGTACTGCCACACTTGCTGGGTGAACAGGCAGCTGCGTTGCAGGCTGGATCGATCATTTACACCAGGGTTCAAGGCTTCCATCTTCCCACTGTCTGACATCAGAGCGTGGGACAGTATTTCAGTTTGTGCTCTTTCTGGAGCTTCACCCACAATGACACGACCCATATATCATTAACTCCTCATGGCATTGTAAAGAAAAACTATGTAAAGAGCTGGATATTGACTGAAAGGGCCACGTAATATGGTGGTTATGGTGTTCTCCGCAAGGAGCCACCCCATGGCTAGGTCCTTCCCTGGAGGGATATCTGGCTAGTCCTGTGTTTGAGACTCCTAAACAAGGCTCCACAGACTCTATTTGTATATTGATAATTCCCAGGGGGCAATGCGCCTAGGAATTCACTGTGTTGAGTGCTTTAGCCAGCTGCCTGCAGTGTTTTCTTGGACTGGTCTCCCTGAGATCAGGGAATGCTTCGTGATCATGGCATAGTAATGGCGGCTGTTTACACAGTTATACACAGTATTTGCGGCACACAGGACCCGGTTAACGGGGTCCATGAATCCTATTCGTGACGCCAAATGCAACGGCTGCAAGAGTCTGGGGTACTTGGTAGCCGGGCCGGCAGTCTTTCAGGGAGGTCACGGTGGCGGTGTGTCAGCTCCGTGGCCCTGGGCGAGTAGATGAAGGGGAATTTACAGGGGATTAAAATGTCTTTACGTGACGCCACCTGTGGTGCCTGATCAGAGATGACCATCGATGCTTAGATGAGCACCAGGGGGATAGGTGTTGTGACAGCTGGGATGGTAACACTCTCCACAGGCAGAGCGGGCCCCTAGGGTTTGATGTAAGAGTCTTTGGGAATAATGGTGGTGGTAGTTATGGTGCAGGAGGCGGCAAGGAGGGCGCAGGAAATAAGTAGTAAGACACAAAGGGTGCAATTCTTTTACCTTTACTGAAGAAACATGGTCAAGTCTGGGGGCACCGATGACCAGATCCAGGAGGGTCCGGTCAGCCTGGAAGCAGTTGAATTCCACCTCGCTAAGTGGGGTTTGAGGCCTGCTGCTGCGCTTCTCAGTTTGGGTCCCAGCTGCCTGTGAGCTATCCTGCGGCCTTGTCTCTGCCTTCTTTCCCTCGCTCCTGACTGGCACACAGCACGAACCTGTAACGGACACTGCTGTGTTAATTGCAGCTCTAGGCACTTGTTAAGCTGTTGTCCGCCGGGTCTCTACATACGGCCAGGAAACATGCAGTCTCCTGTCCTCCAGATACGGTTGCCAGGATGTGCAGTGCCCTTACAACGACTGTGGCGTTCTCAGTTGTGCTGCCTGGGGTGAGCTTGTCAACAGCTCTGCTCCCCAGGACCTTCTCCTTCCCACTCCTCAGCTACTTAACTCCTCGACTCTTTCCCCCTTCCCGCATTTTTCTACCTCTAACCCCTCCTCCCTGCCAGAAACAGGGCAGCTCCCTTGAACTCGGGTGTAGAGCTCCCCCATCTAGCCAGGAGTCAGGACTGGTGTATGCATGTGATGAGTTACCTAGCATAGAGATCTCCTTCTGCTTTCAGGCATGATATGACCTCTGGTGAGAAAGGCAATAACACTGTGGCAACCAGACCATAGACCACAAACCCTCTTTCCCTCCTATTCTATCTAAAAACAGATTGAGTATATAGCTACATATTTGTATAACATAGATCAGGGGTCTCAAACTCGCGGCCCGAGGGCCGCATGCGGCCCCTGGGTCTTCACTATGCGGCCCGCGGCACCTTGGACAACTTAATGATGCATTGCCCTAGTGCAGGGGGCCGCTGCAGTCCCCACTGTGTGATGACTTCTGTCCGCAGCACTAACGTCACCTGCAGGCCTCTGGCTAGTAGATTGCATTGATCTTGATGAGCAACAGAGCTTGTCTGGGCGGCGGCTGGAGGAAGTCTTAGCACAGCGGAGGCCGGAAGTCAGTACAGTGGGGACCGTGGCGGCCCCCTGCACTGGAACGATGCATCATTAAAGTGACAAAAGTGTGAGTGTGTGTGAGAAGGTGTGTGTGTGAGACTGAGTGTGTGTATGAGTGTGAGTGTAAGAGTGTGTATGAGGATGTGTGAGAGTGTGTTTGAGAGTATGTGTGTGTGTGTGGGGGTTTGTCTGTGGGTTTGTGAGTGAGTGTGATAGAGTGTGTGTTTGAGTGTGTAAGAAGGTAAAACAGGATGGGGGGGCATCACTATAAAAGTAGATCAGGATGGGGGGCATCATTTTAAAAGTAGATCAGGATGGGGGACATCACTATAAAAGGGGATCAGGATGGGGGACACCACTATAAAAGGGGATCAGGATGGGGGACATCACTATAAAAGGGGATCAGGATGGGGGACATCACTATAAAAGTAGATCAGGATGGGGGACATCACTATAAAAGGGGATCGGGATGGGACATCATCACTAAAGGGGATCAAGATGGGGGACATCACTACTAAAGGAGATCAGGAAGGGGGACATAACTAGAAAAGGAGATCAGGAAGGGGGTCATCACTAGAAAAGGGGATCAGGATGGGGGACATCACTACAAAAGGAGATCAGTGTGGGGACATCACTACAAAAGGGGACATTGATCGATGGGGGACATCACTAGAAAAAGGGATCAGGATGGTGGACATTACTAGAAAAAGGGATCAGGATGGGGGACATCAGTAGAAAAGGACATTACTACAGGATGGAGACATTACTACAAGAAAGGGATCAGGACTTTACTACATTGAGCAAGAAATTCTGGTATTACTAAAAATATCACTTAGTACTACAAGAGATGCGGCCCCCCGCTATAAATGTTTTTCTATGTGCGGCCCACCAACCCAGCTGAGTTTGAGACCCCTGACATAGATGGAGTAGTCCGAGTGGCAGCAGCACTGTACCTAAGCAGTAACACTAAATGGTGACGACGGCAGGTGGCTGCTTCTTATATCCTGAGGGACATGTGACTTTTGGCAGCCAAATAAACAAACAAGCCAATTACACAAGCTCTTGTGTCTTCAACTTGTGGATGTTTTATGCGGCTTGATTGGCTCCCGACCATAAACATCCACACAGAAAATGCGGGGAAAAAATGGAATCTGACGCTACTCTAACCTCTCCCCACCCCCTCTTCTCATCAAACACGTCCTGCTTGCTATCCTATACGGTCAGAAGGTAGAAGAAAAGCATGACTTAAACATAGTAATGCTTTCTCTACACATAAGTGCCTTCTTGCTGCACTATCTGCAACATGATGTCTGTATTGTTAGGATTTGAATTAGACTGGCATCAAACTTGTGGCAAAATTTTGAAATCCTGATCCGGTTTTGAGCAGTCAAAAAGCTCAAAACCGGATCAGGAACCGCTGCCCATAGGAGCCCATTATAATAACCGGATTGCACTACATGCATTCTGGTCACCAGCTCCGGTTTTGCAGCCTGTGTGAAAAATCATGCAGGCTGCATTTTTCGCAGTGATATTCCTGCCACAGCCTTTTTGTTATAATGGGCTCCTATGGGAGTCCATGCGGCTGCCGCAAGGTATATGTGAGTGCCTGCGGCAGCCGGCGCCTTTTTTCATCCCTGCTGCCGCAGGGATGAACAAAGCGTTAAATGTTAATATTCAATGTGGGCAACATGTCTCTAGGGAGTGTCCACCCCCTCTAGAGACATGCTGTCCACACAGAATGGCATATCAGGGGTTAACTTAACTGTTAACCCCTTAGCCCCTATTGTCAGCTTTCATCTATTCTTTCTATTAAAACCTGCCGGCTCTAGCATCAGGACCAGTAGCCTACGCAATATGCGTAAGCATTTTACAGAACAGCATCCTCAATGAGGAGCTGTCTGTGGTGCTTACGCAATTTGCGTAGGATACTGGTCCTGATGCAGGAGCCAGCAGCTGTAAATAGAAATTACAGTTAAAAGCCGACAATAGCGGCTAATGGGTTAACTATAGAATTAACCCCTGACATGCCGTCCTGTGTGGACAGCATGTGTGGCGCCCCGCCAAGCAGGCATCACAGAGGGGTACTGCACCCATAAAAGAGGTGCAGATGCTCCAGCTGCAGGTGGACCCTAGGATGATGGGTGGGACCCATTACAACACTCCCACATTAGTTTACATGGTGGGAGGTTACCCGGGAGGGAATAAAAGCACCTCTAGGTGGAAAGAGTAGGAGTAGTTAGAGGTCTTTCATCTTTGCCTCCAAGTCTTGTGCTGCTAGGTCTCTCGGCTGAGGGACCAGGAGGAGAGATGGAAGAGGAAGAGAGGGTCTAAGGCAGGGGTCTCAAACTCAGCTGGGTTGGTGGGCCGCACATAGAAAAACATTTATAGCGGGGGGCCGCATCTCTTGTAGGACTAAGTGATATTTTTAGTAATACCAGAATTTCTTGCTCAATGTAGTAAAGTCCTGATCCCTTTCTTGTAGTAATGTCTCCACCTGTAGTAATGTCCTTTTCTACTGATGTCCCCCATCCTGATCCCTTTTTCTAGTAATGTCCACCATCCTGATCCCTTTTTCTAGTGATGTCCCCCATCGATCAATGTCCCCTTTTGTAGTGATGTCCCCACACTGATCTCCTTTTGTAGTGATGTCCCCCATCCTGATCCCCTTTTCTAGTGATGACCCCCTTCCTGATCTCCTTTTCTAGTTATGTCCCCCTTCCTGATCTCCTTTAGTAGTGATGTCCCCCATCTTGATCCCCTTTAGTGATGATGTCCCATCCCGATCCCCTTTTATAGTGATGTCCCCCATCCTGATCTACTTTTATAGTGATGTCCCCCATCCTGATCCCCTTTTATAGTGATGTCCCCCATCCTGATCCCCTTTTATAGTGGTGTCCCCCATCCTGATCCCCTTTTATAGTGATGTCCCCCATCCTGATCTACTTTTAAAATGATGCCCCCCATCCTGATCTACTTTTATAGTGATGCCCCCCCATCCTGTTTTACCTTCTTACACACTCAAACACACACTCTATCACACTCACTCACAAACCCACAGACAAACCCCCACACACACACACATACTCTCAAACACACTCTCACACATCCTCATACACACTCTTACACTCACACTCATACACACACTCAGTCTCACACACACACCTTCTCACACACACTCACACTTTTGTCACTTTAATGATGCATCGTTCCAGTGCAGGGGGCCGCCACGGTCCCCACTGTACTGACTTCCGACCTCCGCTGTGCTAAGACTTCCTCCAGCCGCCGCCCAGACAAGCTCTGTTGCTCATCAAGATCAATGCAATCTACTAGCCAGAGGCCTGCAGGTGACGTTAGTGCTGCGGACAGAAGTCATCACACAGTGGGGACTGCAGCGGCCCCCTGCACTAGGGCAATGCATCATTAAGTTGTCCAAGGTGCCGCGGGCCGCATAGTGAAGACCCAGGGGCCGCATGCGGCCCTCGGGCCGCGAGTTTGAGACCCCTGGTCTAAGGAGAAAGGAGCTTTTCAGGAGAGCAGCCGGTCTGTGAAAGAGGAGCCAGCCAGATAGGTTCTACCAGACAGCTTACCGGGTACCGAAAACCGCACCTGTGGGATACTTTAGGACCACAGAGATTCCGGAATCCCGTGGAGTCTTCAAGTCTCCCGGGCACCAGAGCAGTCCACAAGAAGGGTACCAGGCACCGCCAAAGGAACGAGTGGCCAACCAGTAGAGGGTTACCCGACGGCAGCGAAGGTGAGAGAGGACAGGAGGCCAGGCTGGATTTTACATCACCAGGCTTCACACCAAACTGGAAAGCATGGAGGAACAGACACGGGTTAGTTAACCTCTCTGGCGGTATGATTATGTCAGGAATTTTGTACTAAAAGCGGTACCATATTTTTGGTAAAAATTTCTTTTATGGGCAGAAATTTTATACATTTGTATTTCCCGCCCAGTTCCGCCTCCAATGAGCCGCTGCAGCTCACAGAGACGGAACCAGGAAGTCATATGGAGGCATCTGAAGGGTCTCACCGGCGATCACAGCGGGCACATTGCTGGATCACCAGGAGAATGTAAGGAGACTCCGCTGCCATTTACCCTGAGCGTCAGATGTGGACCCACCGTGGTGCAGCTGCACCAGGGCCCCTCAAGCATCAGTAGGGGGCCCCCGTGACCCTGTGACAGAAGCGAGGAGGGTAACTGTTCCCGCCCCCCCTCTCCTCTGCAGCACCGGCTCCCAGACCTCCCAGCCCCAGCAACCCCCCCCCCCCCGCGCATTATCTATAGCTGTTAGCACCCCCCCCCGCTCCTCACCCAGCTTTCAGGACCTTGGAGAGCAGCAGATACAGTACGTACATTACGTACTATATCTGCTTCACTGACAGGAGCCGCCGCTAAACATTTAGTTTAATTAAAAGCCGGTAATAGCCGCAACTAAAGAATTAATGCACATTAACCCTTCCTATGCCGACCTATGTGGTCAGCATGTCTGTAGGGAGGGTGAGCACTACCTACAGACATGTTGCCCACATCTTTCAACAACATTAATCCTTTGTTCATGCCTGCGGCAGCAGGGGTGAACAATGCATCCGGCAATCGGATTGCACATTCAGAGCAATCCGGTTGCCGGATTCCGGTTTAGGAACAAATTTTGTTCCGAAAATGTGTGTGAAGGCAATTGCGGTTACCACATCCACATCTGGATGCAGTAACCGCAATTGCACTTCAAAGTGTGACCCTAGCCTTAGTGATGACTACTCGGTTGCAACATCTCCAGCACAAGATTAAATTTAGGCAGATGCTTCCTGCCCTGGACACATGCATACTGGAGCATCAAAAAAAAAGCTTGTAGACAATCTTAGGACTGTTTTTCCCCAAGACAGAAGTGAGGGACACAGTACGCATTGCAGATCTATACTTTCAACCCGTGCAACGTAGAGTCATCAGCGCAGAAACATTAGCAGCAGCAGTTTAAAGAGGACCTGTCACCCCCCAGTTCTGCTGCTGGATGGGCTGGTTTAAAATATTGGTCAACAACTCCCAGAAATTGCTTCTGACAGTTGAAGAGGACCTGTTACCCCCCTCGTGCTATGCTAACTGAATGCAGCACTGAATGCAGCGTGTCTGCTGCACTCAGGGAAGGGCCCCCCATGTCTCTAGCCCCCCTGTAAGTTGTAAAAAAGACTTTATAAAGTTTATGGATAAGGAGTCCAAAGGGACTTACTCAGTAATGAGTCATCGCTGTTAT
Organism: Allobates femoralis; assembly: GCA_033576535.1. Classification (NCBI taxonomy): domain Eukaryota; kingdom Metazoa; phylum Chordata; class Amphibia; order Anura; family Aromobatidae; genus Allobates; species Allobates femoralis. The sequence goes on from JARQOC010000003.1 coordinate 425,554,756, forward strand.
ATGGTGTCCTCCCCACCTCCAGCCCACTCTTGTTCAGCCTCCTGTGTGTCATCGCTGCTGCTGGTGTCCTCCCTGCCTCCAGCCCTCTCTGATCCACCTCCAGCCTTCTCTTGTTTAGCCTGCTTTATGTCTCCCCTCCACAGAGCGAGCAATGGGTGGGAGCGGTCCCAGCAAATGAAACGCCTCCTGAAAGTGACATCAGCGCCGGAGCCCGGCAGCAGGCGTTTAAGCTGCTGGGACCACTCCCGCCTATTGCTCGCTATGTGGAGGGGAGACACATAAAGGAGACTAAACAAGAGAGGGCTGGAGGTGGCACACAGAGAGGGCTGGAGGGAGGGTGGACACCAGCAGCAGCGATGACGCATTACTGAGTAAGTCCCCTGGACTCCTTATCAATAAACTTTATAAAGTCTTTTTTTTACAACTTACAGGGGGCCAGAGACATGGGGGACCCCTTCCCTGAGTGCAACAGACACACTGCATTCAGTTAGCATAGCACGAGGGGGGTAACAGGTCCTCTTTAACTGTCAGAAGCAATTTCTGGGAGTTGTTGACCAATATTTTAAACCACCCATCCAGCAGCAGAACTAAATATAAGTATGATACCTAGTAAATGACTGGCGAGGATGGTGCAGAAGTATCTAGAGCTCAATATCCATGCCATCAGAAGGGGTTTGGACCCTTTTGCATTTTTGGCTTCAATAATGGAAGAGTATCCTGAACTTGCCAGTCACGACTTCGAGGTTTTGTCATGCCTGACAGTAAGCGGTCTCTCAGAACGTGTCTTCAGCATTGCTGGTGGTGTAGTGATGTCCCCTAAGAAGTGTAGACCAATTAATTTCATCAAGATGAACAAGTCATGGATCTCCAAAAAGTACTTTTCCACCCCAGTCGCAAACTGGGCAGACTAGGCGATGTTGTACTTTTCAGTATGCTGCATTCATTGCTCTTGCCCTTATAAAATTTTTCAACCTGGGTCAATTGATGCCACTTTTGTGGTATCTGGCCTTTAGTCTAAAGGCCGGGTTACACATAGCGATGTTCCAGCGACTCAACCAACGATCGGGATCTCTGGAACATTGCTATGTGATCACTGGTGAGATGCCACACAGGCAGACTCACCAGCGATTCCCCAGCGATGCGCCGACACCCAACGGTCGCAGGGATCTGTCGGGTGTTTCGGGTGCAGCATGGGGATCGCTGGTTGTTGGCCTTGTCACACATGCCGATGATTGAGTGACAGCAGGAGACCAGTGACCAAAAAATGGTCCTGGCCATTCCGCAGCTATCTCATCGCTGGTCGCTGCGGCATGTCACATGCAGCGACATTGCTGCTAGATCTCTGTAACGTCACAAAACCTGTGATGTTGCAATGATATCATTAGCGATATCGCTACATGTAACAGGCCTTTACTGGGGTCTCCTTGTCCGTCAGTGACCCAGCTGAATAAATCTTCCTGTAATATTCCATGAAACTGATATTTGTAGCATCTGAATAAGACACAGCCTAAATTATATTGGAGCTGTTGCATGATATATGAGGACCCCCAGCCCACTAGGCCTACACATGTCACTGATCCAGCTGAATAATTATTTCTGTAATATTCCATGAAACTGATATTTGTGGCACCTGAGTGTGGCACAGCATAAAAATTATTGGAGCTGGTGCATGAGATATGAGGGCCAACAGGCCTACATGTGTCCTCATCTCCCTGTTCTTTATCAATATTTAACCTTCAAATGCTAGGCCAAGCCGTGTTCCAGACCTTGTGCCATGCACGCAGGCTGTGCCATTACACAAATTGTATTCTGGTTCAATTGATGCCACTTTTGTAGAATCTGGCCCTAAATTTTTGAAATGTGGAGACGTTTCTTACGGTCACTTTGTTGTGTGTTTCCTGAATTTAGTGGGGCTCTCTGGACACATGTCACTCATCCCCCTGCTACTAATCAATGTTTATCTTTCAAATGATAGACCAGGCCCTGTTCCAAAACCTGTGCCATGCATGCAATTTTTATTTTGGGTCAATTAATGCCACTTTTGTGGTATCTGACACTAATTTTTTGAAATGTGGAAACTCTTTATGGGTGCGTTTCAGCACATTACAAATGCAGCACAAATAAGGGGACACACACTTTCTCAGCCTCCTCAGTGAGCCCACAGTAAGGTCAGGTCTGCCTCCAGGGCATCAACAAGTCTTAAGGGAGCTGTTTTTGGTATTTCCAGGACTTGCGTACCATGTGACAGGCTGAGTCACATGGGGCGCAGGTTCTATAAGTCACTTCGTGAAGCTCCTGACAGTGGATAGAAGGAAGAAATTACGGAGCTCACTGTGGGAAGGGTTGGATATTTACATATATTGGAGCATATGTGTGTGGAAATCGCAGCAACAAAGCATCACAAATGGACTGTGTGAATACCAATCCATTTGTGATGCTTCTTTGGGGGATTAGATTGGAGTCAATGGGAAAAACGCAGCCAAAAATGGGCATGTTAATTTATATGCTACTTTTTTAGCACATCCAATTCCTGTCGCAAAAATGGACCACCCACAGATGCAAATGTGGGCACAGCATTTTTGAAATCACATTGACTTGAATATAAATTCTGTGCGTAGTCTGTCTTTCTTCAAAACCTCTTCACTAAAAACGCAGCACAAATGTCCAGTGGGCACAAAGCCTAATATTCCATGGAACTGATATTTGTGGCATCTGAGTGTGGTGCATCATAAATTTTATTGGAGCTAATGCATGAGGTATGAAGGCTCCCAGTCTAAGAGGCCTACACATGTCCCTCATCCCCTTGTTCTTGATAAATATTTAACCCATTCACAAGTACATCATAGGTTGTCTCCCACCCATTTGATGAGAGCTTGCATCCTCCCCCCCACATCTCAGCTCATCTTATCAGCTGACATATGTACCTAACAGCGCCAATCAGTACCCGCTATCTGATCGACACTGTTACCCATTTGGATCGCACTGTGATTCACTGACAGCGCAATCCAGAGCACTGAGGCGGGGTCGCACTGAGCCTGCTGTGTTTGGAGGTCCCATGAAGCTAATCACGGGACCTCTGCTGTTACCTGGACAGCCCTGTGCAACAGCCCATCTGATGACAAGGGAAGCGATCGCACTTTGCAGTGCTGAGATCCTGTGCTGGGCCAAGTAAAATATTAAAAAAATAAATAAATTTCAAAGTATAATTAAACACAAAATTAAAATCTTGCGCCACTGAAAATTAAACTATTGCAAAAATAAAAAATACACATATTTATTATCGCCATGTTTAGAAATACCCGATCTATCAAAATATAAAATCAATTAAATAGATTGATAAACTGCCTAACAAAAAAAAATCCTAATTACGCTTTTTTGGTCGCCGCAAGATTGCAATACATTGCAATAACGGGCGATCAAAGCATTGCATCTACCCAAAATAATAATATTAGAAATGTCAGCTCAAGCTACCAAAATAAGCCATAACACAGCCCCAGATCCCAAAAAATGAGAATGCTACGAGTGTCGGAATATGACTCAAAAGTGCAATTATTTTTCTTTAAAAAATTCTAAAGATTTACCACTTAGTTATCAGTAAAAGTATACATATTTGGTATCTCCAAACTCATAACAACCCGAAGCATTATAGCAATACATCAGATTTACCATATAGTGAACATGGTGAATGAAAAACCCAAAAAACAAACGCGTGATTGCACTTTTTTGCAATTTCACCACACTTAGATTTTTCTTTCCCGTTTCCTGTACACTATATGGTAAAATGAATAATTTCATCTGAACAACTCGTCCTGGAAAAAACATGACCTCATGTGTCTATATTAACAGAAAAATAACAAAGTTATGGCGCTTGGGAGAAGGGGAGGGAAAAACAGAAAACGAAAAATCTTTGAGTGATGAAGGGGTTAACCTTTAAATGCTAGGCCAGGCCCTGTTCCTGACTCTGTGGCAAGCATGCAGGCTTTACAACATTTTTATTCTGGCTCAACTTTTGTGGTGTCTGGCCCTATTTTTTTTTAAAATGTAGACACTTTCCTTGAGGTCTCTTTGTTGTATATTTACTGAATTTAGTAGGGCTCTCTGAGCATGATGTCTACACGTGTCACTCATGCCCTTGTTACTAATCAATGTTTAACCTTCAAATTTTAGGCCAGGCCATGTTCAGACCCAGTGCCAAGCATGCAGCCTTTTCCATTATATAATTTTTATTCTGGGTCAATTGATGCCCTGTTCCAGACCCTGTGCCATGCATGCAGGCTGCATCAATAAACCATTTTTATTATGGCTCAATTGATGCCACTTTTGTGTGTACGGCCCTATATTTTTTAAATGTGGAGACTTTCCTTGGGGTCTCTTTATTGTGTGTTTCCTGAATTTAGCAGGGCTCTCTGAGCACGATACTTTCATGTGTCAATAATCCCCCTGTTACTAATCCATGTCTAACCTTCAGATGCTAGACCAGGCCCTGTTCCAGACCAATGCCATGCATGCAGGCTTTTCCATTATACAATTTTTATTCTTGGTCTATTGATGCCACTTTTGTGGTATCTGGCCCTATTTTTTTGAAATGTAGACACTCTTTTTGGGGTGTCTTTGTTGTGTGTTTCCTGAATTTAGCAGGGTTCTCTGAGCATAGTGCCTTCACCTGTCAGTGACCCAGCTGAATAACTGTTCCTGTAATATTCCATCAAACTGATATTTGTGGCACCTGAGGGTAGCGGAGGATAAAATCTATTGGAGCTGTTGTATGAGGTATGAAGGCCCCCAGCCTACTAGGCGTACATGTCACTGACCCAGCTGAATAATTATTTCTGTAGTATTCTATGAAACCGATATTTGTGACACCTGAGTGTGACGTAGCATAAAATTTATTGGAGCTAGTTCATGAGGTATGAGGGTCCAAGCCCCAAAACGACCTTCATGTGTCCCTCATCTACCTGTTCTGGATCAGTATTTAACCTTCAAATGATAGGCCAGGTCCTGTTCCAGACTCTGTTCCATGCATGCAGGCTGTGCCTTTACACAATTTTTATTTTGACACAATTGATGCCACTTTCATGGAGTCTGGCCCTAATCTTTTGAAATAGGCAGACTTTTTTGGGGGTCTCTTTGTTGTGTGTTTCCTGAAGATAGCTGGGATCTCTGAGCACGATGCCTATACATGTCACGCATTCCCCTGTTACTAATTAATGTTTAACCTTCAAATACTAGTCCAGGCCTTGTTCCAGACCCTGTGTCATGCATGTAGGCTATGCCATTATACAATTTTTATTCTGTGTCAATTGATGACAATTTTGTAGTATCTGACCCTAATTTTTTTTAATCTGGAGACTTTTTTGGGGGTCTCTTTGTTACGTGTTTCCATGGCTCTCTGAGAATGGCGCCTACATCTGTCACACATCCCTCAGTTCCTGATCAATGTTGAAGCTTGAAATGCTGTGCCAGGCCTTGTTTCATGCATTCATAAAGCACCATGAAAAAAAAATTTCACTCTGAGGAATAGATGGCACTTTTTCTGTTGTCTCCTCCTAATTTGAGCTGTTTTGGCAGTTTTTGGGATCCTCTGAAGGTGTTATCTAATTTTTAGTTTTTGCCTCCCATTGAATACAAAAGGTTTCAGGAGGTTCAATGAACTGTTTGTTGAACTAGTCGGCGAACTTCTTGCCATTCAGCGAACTGAACCCCAACTTCAAAAGGTTTGCCCATCTCTAGTGTCAAATTAAAAAATAAAGACCACTGGCTGCTGTATTCTTGTGGCGTGTGTATGGGTCTAATATTAGAGTATTAAAACAATAAAGTGGGCTAAAATAACAAAACTTAGTGTGTATGTTGGATAAAGTTTCATGATTATGGATGTATCTCATAAAAAAATAAATAAATAACCCAATTGACTTGCATGTCTCAAAAAAAGCAGGAATCATGCTATTAGTGACAAACAAGCATAATAATTAGTACAAAAATGCCAAGGTAGTAAAACATACAAACTTTATTATTGATCATAAAATGCATATTCCATAATAGATATGTCAAAAATCCATATATTATTAATAATTGAAAAATAGTAAGGAGGCAATACTAATAGTAAGGAGGGAAGACCAGAAAATAAGAATAAAGACAGGGATACAGTACTTCAAATTACAAGACAAATGACTGACTACTAAATAACATGATCACACAAGAAATATCCATTAAAGTGCAAGTGTGATGAAATCAAATGGCCACAAGGTGGCTCATGATTACACAAATGTAATATGTGGGTGCCCAGAAGATAAAGTTCCAATAACCAAATAAATTCAATATTTACCCATAATAGTCTGATTCTCTGCCAGTGTTCCCCCGAAGAAGTGCATAGCGAAAAGGTGTTGGAGCCGTGGACACTGATAAGGGCCTGTCACACGTGTCAATGTCGCCTGCGATATCGCTCATGCGTCACAAATTATTAATCGCCTGAGCGATGTGGAATTATCGCAGGTAAGATGTCACACGTGTCAATATGACCCAGCGATGCGGTGATGTCGCCATCTTGCGAGCGATTTTATTTAGTCGCTTGTACGGTGTCAAAATAGAAAATACGTCGCTGAGTTTAGTGTCACACACAGCGATGCACAAGGTCTACTGAGCGAGCGATGAGCGACAGGTTTTACATCTGGCAGTGAAACCTGCGATCGGCGATCAGTGACATATCGCTGGTTGCATCGCTTGGTCACACGCTTCAATGTCGCTCCTGCGTCACTTTTATGTCGCTCGAGCGACTGAAAATCCGTGACGTATGAGCGACATTGACAGCGATATCGACGCGTGTGACATCCGCTATAGAGATCCAGTCTAAAATGGGTAAATATTGCATTTATTTGGTTAGATTATTTCATTGCACTTGCACTTTAATGGATATTCCCTGTGTGATCAAATTATTTAGTAACCTGGTCATTTGTCCTGCAATTTGAAGTACTGTATCAGTAGTGACTCGGTATAACAGGCCAGATTAACCACCCTGCCCAGAATATACCCGGGGTTAAACTGGCCTAGGCCAGATTATACCCCGGTATATTATGGCCTAGGCCAAACTATACCCCAGGGTATAAATTGCACTAGGACAGATTATACCCCTCCGGGTCAGAATATACTCCTGCTGCTGTAGATCAGATTTTCATGCTTTTGAGAACCATTGAGTGATATACTCAATAACGGGGCCCCAGGCAGTGCATGGGGTTCTAGGCAGCACACAGGGGCCCCATGCTTATGAGAATCATTGAGTTATATACTCAATAACGGGGCCCCGGGCAGCGCACGGGGCCCCAGGCAGTGTACAGGGGGGGCAGAGACAGTACACAGGTCTCCAGGCATCACACAGGTCTCCAGGCAGCACACAGGGCCCCAGATAGCACACAGGGAGGCAGAGACATCGCACAGGAGCCCCAGACAGAGCTAGGGGTCCCAGGCAGCACACTAGGCCCCAGACAGAACACAGGGGGCAGAGACAGCGCACAGGGTCCCAGGCAGCGCACAGGATCTCAGGCAGCACACGGGGGCTCTAGGTAGCGCATAGCCACAGGCAGTGTACAGGGGCCCCAGACAGCATATAAGGCCCCAGGAAGCACACAGGGCCCCAGACAGTGCCCAGGGCCTGAGGCATTGCACAGGGGCCTTCAGGCAGCACACAGGGCCCCCAAACAGTGCATGGGGGCCCAGACAGTAAACAGGGGAGCAGAGACAGCGCACGGGGTCCCAGGCAGCACACAGGGGCCCCAGGCAGCACACAGGGGCCCCAGGCAGCACACAGGGGCCCCAGGCAGCGCACAGGGCCCCAGGCAGTGCATAGGGCCTGAGGCAGTGCACAGGGGCCCCAGGCAGCACACAGGGGCCCCAGACAGCACACAGGGGCCCCAGACAGCACACAGGGGCCCCAGGCAGCGCACAGGGGAGCAGAGACAGCGCACAGGGCCTCAGACACTTCACAGGGGAGCAGAGTCAGTGCACAGGGTCCCAGGCAGCATACGAGGCCCCAGGCAGCACATAGGGGCCCCAAGCAGCGCACATGGGAGCAGAGACCGTACATGGGACCCCAGACAGGACATGGGGCCCCAGACTGTGCAAGGGGCCCTAAGCAGCACACAGGGGTCCCAGGCAGCACACAGGGGGGCAGAGACAGCGCACGGGGTCACAGGTAGCACACAAAGCCCCAGGCAGTATATGGGTGCCAAAGGAAGCGCACAGGGGCCCCAGGCAGTGCACAGGGGGGCAGAGACAGTGCATGGGGCCATAGATGCACTGGGGCCCCAGACATTGCACAGGATTGAGTGATATACTCAAGGATGGGGCCCCAGACATCGCACAAGGGCCCTAGACATTGCACATCGCACAGGGGCCCCAGACATTTCACAGGGGTCCCAGATATCGCACAGGGGGGCAGAGACATTGCACAGGGGGGCAGAGACATTGCACAGGGGGGCAGAGACATTGCACAGGGGGGCAGAGACATTGCACAGGGGGGCAGAGACATTGCACAGGGGGGCAGAGACATCACACAGGGGGCAGAGACATCGCACAGGGGGGCAGAGACATCATACAGGGGGCAGAGACAGTGCATGGGGTCAAAGATATGGCACATGGGCCCCAGACATTGCACAGGATTGAGTAATATACTCAAGAACGGGGCCCCAGACATTGCACAGGGGCCCCAGACATTGCACAGGGGCCCTAGACATTGTACATCGCACAGGGGCCCCAGACATCGCATAGGGGTCCCAGACATTGCATAGGGGTCCCAGACATCACACAGGTGGGCAGAGGCATTGCACAGGGGGTAGGGACAGCGCACAGCATAGGGGGCAGAGAGAGCGCACAGGGGCAGAGACAGCGTGCAAAGGGGAGAAGAGTCTCTGCCCCCTTGTGCAATGTCTCTGCCCTCCTGTGCGGTGTCTCTGCCCCCCTATGCACTGTCTGAGACCCCCTGTGCGATGTCTGGGGCCCCATTCTTGAGTATATTACCCAATCCTGTGCAACCAATCCTGTCTGGGGCCCCTATGTGATGTCTGGAGCCCCTGTACGATGTCTAATGTCTGGGGCCTCTGTGCAATGTGCAATGTCTGGGGCCCCTGTGCAATATCTGGGGCCCCTGTGTGATGTCTAGGGCCCCTGTTCGATGTCTAGGGCCCCAGTGCGATGTGCAATGTCTGGGGCCCCCTGCATGATGTCTCTGCCCCCTGTGCGCTGTCTCTGCCCCCCTGTGCGATGTCTCTGCCCCCTGTGTGCTGTCTGGGGCCCCCTGTGCGCTGTCTGGGGCCCCCTGTGTGCTGTCTGGGGCTCCATGTACAATATATGGGGCCTCTGTGCGATGTCTGGGGCCCCTGTGTGATTTCTCAGGCCCCTGTGCAATGTGCGATGTCAGGGGGCCCCTGTGCAATGTCTGTGGCTCCTGTGCAATGTGCAATGCCTGGGGCCCCTGTGCGATGTCTGGGGCACTGTGGGATGTTTGTGGCCCTGTTCTTGAGTACATCACTCAATCCTGTGCAATGTCTGAGGCCCCTGTGTGATGTGCCATGTCTGGGACCCCCTGTGCACTTCTGGGGCCCCCTGTGTGATGTGTTTTCCCCCCTGTGCACTGTCTCTGACCCCCTGTGTAATGTTTCTGCCCCCTGTGCACTGTCGGGGGCCCCCTGTGCAATGTCTGGGGCCCCTGCGCGATGTCTGGGGTTCCTGTGTGATGTGTGGGGCCCCTGTATGATGTCTGGGGACCCGTTCTTGAGTATATCACTCAATACTGTGTGCATACCTCCCAACTTTTGAAGAACAGAAAGAGGGACAGTCGATGCGGCGGACGTAGTGCGCCGCGCAAATTTGTAGCCCCACCCCTTGCCCCGCCCCTGACCACACCCATTTACAAGTGACGGACATTCAGATGCCCTTATTACTATTAATCTTCTGATTATTGCATTTTTGCTGCATTTTTTTGCCTTTTCCAATTCATTTGATGCATTTTAGTGCCATTTAGTACTGACAGCACAGACTATGGGCTGCCCCATCATACAACACAGCAGGACGGCTGAGACTAGAGCCTGCCCTGCAGCATTGTGCAGTTTATAGCCAGGGATGTGCAGTCAGTAATCAAACCTCTGACTCCGAATCCTCAGTTTCCCTGAATCCAACCCCACCAAAATGGAAACCGTCTCAGACTCCATCTCCACAGTCATGGTGTGCAGCCGGTAAGCCAAACCTCCGACTCCACCAAAATGGACACCGACTCTGAGTCCACAGTACTGTGTATAGCGCCCCTGATGGCAGTCTGCCGTCCACAACAGGATACAATACTAGCTCTGGGGATGCAGTAGGGAGATGGGAAAAAGTTCCACAAGGTGAACTATCACTGCAGCCTCCACCAGTCGGGCCTTTATGGCAGAGTGGCCCAACAGAAACCTCTCAAATGAAGAATTTAATTTGAGTGATCCGTTTTATGCAGTGTACTGCAAATAATGGATCAAAAAATGCAGAGTCTGAATGTAGCCTATATATCTCCATCCTGGTATATATGGTCCCCATCCTGGTATATATGGTGTCCCTTATGGTCCATTCGCCACAGAGCTACTGCACCTTAGCCAGAGGTGTGGTACCTCCCCCCCACCCCTGGTAAGGAGAGGGCACTACCCGGTACCCACACATCCGCATCCAACACCAGCCCACTCTAGGCCAGGGGTGCTGAGGCAGAAGAAACCCCATGATGGGCAGACCCCATCTCTGGCTGGAGAAGGGGATTAGTAGGTGGAACAGTTAGAATGTAGTGGAGCACTAGGAGGTAGGCAGTGACAGTTGAGAGTGGGAGGAGTTAATCCAGACAGAAACAGGAAGTGCGCAGTCAGTGAGTCGGACCCGGGGACTGGAGTTGTGAGTAGCTTGTCCTGGGGAAGAGGATGGAGAGAAAGTTGGACCCGGGGACTGGAGCCAGACGAGCTCGTCCCAGGTCAGAGAGGACGTAGAGTATATGCAGAGACTGAGAGGGAGCTCTGAGGGGAGGGGGAGCACCTCTGGGTCGCCACAGAGCCCTGTGTGGAGGAACCCCGTTCCAGTGATTGCCTGGAGGGACTTGCTGGAGGAGCTAGGCCACAGAGGGGACCGGCCCCAGACTAGTGGAAGACTTTAAGATTCAGCTAGCAAACCCGGAGGCTGCAGTATCTTAATGTGCAGCAGCCAAATCCGCACACAATCGCTGAAAAGGCAGCCGCATAGGCTCAAGGGGACAAGAGAGACGTCGCCCGACAGGACCCAAGCTGCTGGCTCTGGACAGTGTGTGTGAAAGGCAGGAGGGTGAGAGCCAGAGCAGTGAGATGACCCGGAAAGGTACACACAAAGGTGGTACCAAACAAGTGCCACCAATCTGCCTAGAAATGGCTGGATCCCTGACTCGGAGTACACAGCACCCGGCGGGTCGGCGTACTTCAGAAACTGAGTAAACTGTGAAGACTGCACCCTGCTGTGTCCCCTGATTTATTTACTGCACGACCTGCCCTGGGTTACACCTGTGACCACCATCAATAGACTATAACTGCCCTGGGGTCCTGCTCTACCCGTGGAGAGCTGTAACATCCCTGCTGCATCACCCCAGTAGATCTGAACCGCAGCGTCGGCCATCCAATTGCTGAATACCACAGGTGGCGTCACAAATTTAATCCCATATAAATAACCCCCATTTTTATGACACCGCCAGGCTCACGGAGCCAGGTCACGCCACCATGACATTCCCCAAAGAGAACTGAACTGTTCGGCCCGGTACCGAGTACCTCACGGCCCTGGTGGGCGCGTCAGTATACATGTCCCTATTTTTCTCTAATTTAAGAAAGTATTCTACTCAACTTTCTTCAGCTCCCACATCACCCAGTGTCCTCTGTAACAACGCACAGCTGGTAGCTGACATTGGAGTGTGCGCCTTGATGCAAGAAGTGACTGTCATGTGCTGCCCTATCACGGTACCGCAGACGTCAGCTGTCAGCCACAGTTTGGCCGTCAGCGTGTATCACAGTGCAGGAACCTAACGGGTCTCTGTACATCAATGCGCTTCAGCTTGATGCATGTCCTCGGATGCACATCCAGCTGCAGTACGTGCTGGGGTCGCCCGGGCCCCTGTATCGCCAGGCCTGGTCTTGACCTCGATCCTTACAATTATGTAGATACTGAACAGAAATTGTTTATTCTTTTATTAGTGTTGTGAAAAAAATTCAGAAATTTGTAATTAAAAATACATTTTTGCTTGTGTCATTTTCCAAGATGTGTAACGTTATTAATCTTTATGATCGGGGCTGTGAGGGGAGGTTTGTTGTGCCCTGTGCTGACATTCTTACTGATACCATGTGGCTGTAGATCATATACTGATTGGCTGTTATATGCCATTCATCGCAAGGTGGAGGAGGCAAAAAAATATATAGGATTCTGGCGATTTAATTGTTGTTTTTTGTTACGCTGTTTACCAATCACATTCATTTATTTTGGATTTTGAGAGGACTTTTATGAATGCAGTGATACCAAATTTGGGGGGGGATTATTTATGTTTTGCTTTTTATGGGATATAGGGGTTGGTTATAAATTTTTGTTGTTTTTTCCCATATGTTTAAAAACACTTTTTTTTTCCTCTGTACTGTAAGGGTACCGTTACACCTAGCCATATCGCCGGCGATCCCATAGGCGACGCACGTTTTTGCGTGTCGCCCGAGGTCGCCGACGCCCATTTACACGGGGCGACACCTTAGGCGACGCTCAGGCGACGACCTGACCGGAAATTGCCTGAGCGTCGCCCAAGCCCCACAGGCGATTAAGTCGCTGGCGGCCGCATACGCGTCACACAGAGCAACCACATTAGCGATGTGGGCGTAATTTTGACCCGCATCTCGGAGATAGGCGTGAACATTATGTTGTATGACGCCTTGAAGAAATGTGATTGGCCTGGGTGTCTGATGCAGAATTGACATGTACTGAGACAATTGTGTTGGTGTTAAAAAGAGACATTTGGCAATGGCACATCTCTGCACTTTGTAGCACACAGTGGGGCATCAATGCGCTGCTTTTTAATAGAATGTACGCTCCTGGGTATGGCCCCTTTGACATCTGCGTTTTATGCTGATGGCGGCAGTTGCAGTTAAAAAAACCGCAACTGCCACGATTACCGCAAGTGTGACCGCACTTGAGTTCACTTGCGGCAAGCACCATACAATGTCTATGGGGCTTGCGGCAGGTGCGGCAAGTGCGCCAAGTGCGGTTTCGGCACTTGCGGCATACTGCGTTTTTTTCCCAGCCGCACATGCCGCAAGCCCCATAGACATTGTATGGTGCTTGCCGCAAATGAACCGCAAGTGCGGTCACACTTGCGGTAATCGCGGCAGTTGCGGTTTTTTTAACTGCAACTGCCACCATCAGCATAAAACGCAGATGTCAAAGGGGCCTAATACACCTTTCAGCACCATGGAAAGGAAGACTACATTAATGTGGGACGCACACATCATCAAATAGGACGCCGAGGAACAAGACTACCAATCGTAACGCTGGAGCTGCCACCAATCCACGCGACCGCCGGAGATAGTAACTACGCCCTGAAACGCCTACTGAATAGTTTTGGTGATGTGTGCTGTCGCCTTTCACATCGCTCATGAGATGTTACACAGGGCGATCAGCGCACATCACCCAGGAATGGTCGCCTGGTTTCACATCAGAGCACTCAGACGTGTCGCCATCCCCATTTACATTAGGCGACGCATTGGCGATGTCGCCGGCGACAGGCCACGCCTTAGCGTCGCCTGTGGAATCGCCGGTGATATCTCCAAGTGTGACGGCACCTTAATAGTCTCCTTAGGGGAGCTAAAGCTGTATCTTATCGCTTCTCCAGAATGCAGCAGTGCTACAGCCGCTATGTAGAGTGAAAATCATGTTCTTCTATGAACACCACATAAACGCTGGCCCTCACACAAGAACCGTCACGATAGGTATGGAGGTCTTCAGCAGACCCCTGGCTGTCATGGGAACCCATCACATCCTCAGACCTCACACAATACCGACGCAGCCGACATCTCCTGCCGGGACCGACGCGGCCGACATCTCCTGCCGGGTCCGCCATCTCCTGCCGGGACCGCCATCTCCTGCCGGGACCGACGCGGCCGACATCTCCTGCCGGGGCCGACGCGGCCGATGTCTCCTGCCAGGACCGACATCTCCTGCGTTCACTAGTCTGTGGCCCCTGCGCAGCTCCTGCTCCCTCTTGTGCAGGTGCGAGGGATGAACAGACTGTGGAGGACAGAGGAGATGTCAGTCATATCAATCAAGGCAGGAGAGATGGTAAATCAGGATCACAGTGAGCAACTGTCAGACATATAACTCTTGTACCCGGCTCAGCCTCTTTCTCTATTTTCTTTAACACGTAGCGTATTTACCACTTTTTTTTGCAGTGGCGCTTTTTTGCACAAAAAAACACAACTGCATTCACACAGTGCGCTTTTCCCAGCGCGCTTTTCCTGAGCCCATTTTATAATGCGACCCATGGGAAAAGTGCGCTGAAAAAAGTGCAAAGAATTGACATGGTCGTTCTTTTTGCATGTGTGCTTTGCAGTGAAAGCGTGCGCACATCAAAGAGCAAAAATATGCAACGTGTGAAAGCCATAGCTTTTACTGGATTGCTTATCCAGTGTTGCGTTTCACTGCTTTTACAGCAGCACAAAATAGCAGTGCGTAGATGCAGTAAATACGCCACGGGTGAAGCCTTACTCCTGCTCTCTGTTATCAGCTTCTCATTTCCTGCCATACTGGTCACTGGTTTTAGTTCTTCATCCAGTGTCTCGTTCTCCAGGGTCATATCTAGGGGAAACTGGTGGGGCATTTGCCCCGACGCAGCAGGCAGGGGGGCGCCGCTGGACCTCCTGCTGCAGTGGCCAAGGACGGGTCTCCCCGCCAGCCGCCTGTTACGCCCCCCTGCATTGTTCTCCACCAGCAGACAGAGCTGCACACTACATCCACGGCTGCTCTGTACTGACAGGACCTGTGAAGATGTCACATGGAGGGGAGGAGTCAGGGGTCACATTATCAGCTCCTCAGTGTATGCAGGACTCTGCTGTGCTGGTTGTTATGGTGCAGGATAAGGTGAAGGTTATGTCAGGAGGGCTTTACAGTGTGGATGTAGCAGAGCCGATATTGTACTAAATGTACAGAGCTAAGCTGTGGGCGTAAGGAGTGGAGCTGTGTCTCCACGAGGTTTATGGAGCGGAGCCGCGTGTGTACGTGCCTGCATCAGTGCACGGTGAGGAGCTGCACCTGTATAAGGTGTACAGAGCGGAGCCGTGCCTGTATGAGGTTTACGGAGCGGAGCTGTGTCTGTATATCGTGTACGGAGCGGAGCTGCGCCTGCATCAGGTGCACGTAGCGGAGCCGCACCTGTATGAGGTGTACGGAGCGGAGCCGTGCCTGAATGAGGTGTACGGAGCGGAGCCGCACCTGCATGAGGTGTACGGAGCAGAGCTGTGCATTTATGAGGTGTACGGAGCAGAGCTGTGTCTGTATATGGTGTACGGAGCGGAGCCATGCCTTTATGAGGTGTACGGAGCGGAGCCGTGCAATTATGAGGTGTACGGAGCGGAGCCGTGCATGAGGTGTACGGAGCGGAGCCGTGCCTTTATGAGGTGTACGGAGCGGAGCCGTGCCTTTATGTGGTGTACGGAGCGGAGCCGTGCCTTTATGAGGTGTATGGAGCGGAGCCGTGCCTTTATGAGGTGTACGGAGCGGAGCCGTGCCTTTATGAGGTGTACGGAGCGGAGCCGTGCATTTATGAGGTGTACAGAGCGGAGCCGTGCATTTATGAGGTGTACGGAGCGGAGCCGTGCCTGTATGAGGTGTACGGAGCAGAGCCGTGCATTTATGAGGTGTACGGAGCGGAGCCGTGCATTTATGAGGTGTACAGAGCGGAGCCGTGCATTTATGAGGTGTACAGAGCGGAGCCGTGCATTTATGAGGTGTACAGAGCGGAGCCGTGCATTTATGAGGTGTACAGAGCGGAGCCGTGCATTTATGAGGTGTACAGAGCGGAGCCGTGCATTTATGAGGTGTACGGAGCGGAGCTGTGCCTGTATGAGGTGTACGGAGCAGAGCTGTGCATTTATGAGGTGTACGGAGCAGAGCTGTGCATTTATGAGGTGTACGGAGCGGAGCTGTGCATTTATGAGGTGTACGGAGCGGAGCTGTGCATTTATGAGGTGTACGGAGCAGAGCTGTGCATTTATGAGGTGTACGGAGCAGAGCCGTGCATTTATGAGGTGTACGGAGCGGAGCCGTGCATTTATGAGGTGTACGGAGCAGAGCTGTGCATTTATGAGGTGTACGGAGCAGAGCCGTGCATTTATGAGGTGTACGGAGCGGAGCTGTGCATTTATGAGGTGTACGGAGCAGAGCTGTGCATTTATGAGGTGTACGGAGCAGAGCCGTGCATTTATGAGGTGTACGGAGCCTGTCACCACACTCCTCTGTGTTCTCTGTTATCATCACCCCTTGTGTTATCCTCAGCCTGTGCTCCCATGTCTTTGATACCTGTGTGCTGTGCTCCTGTCAGTTCCTCCCAGTCACAGGCAGTCAGTGATCCAGGCTCCAGTGTGGAGGCAGAGCTCTCTGTCTCCCGGCTGCTGCTGTGCTGATGCTTCCTCCATTGCTGGGGAACTTCACAGAGGCCGCGCTGAGCCGGGATTGGATAACTGAGTTCTGTCCCCTCTACACACAGGGCAGGAGAGAGGTCACACGACTCACTCTCTGCACTGTGATTGGGTGCTCAGTCCTCCCAATGTGCTGCTGTGAGGGGGCGTGACCGGCAGCCGGAGGGGGCGTGGCCGGCAGCTAGAGGGGCCGTGCAGCAATCAGTGAAGTGCCAGACACCGGGACACTTCTAGTCCCGCACGGGACAGCGGGAAGCCCGGACTAAACCGGGACTGTCCCGCCAAATCCGGGACACTTGGGAGGTCTGCTGTGTGCTGTCTCTGCCCCCACTGTGTGCTGTGTGGGGCCCAGTGTGCACTATATGGGGCCCCCTGTGCGATGTCTGGGGCCCCTGTGCAATGTGCGATGTCTGGGGCCCTGTTCTTGAGTATATGACTTAATCCTGTGCGATGACTGGGGCCCCTTTGCGATGTCTGGGGCCCCGTACTTGAGTATATCACTCAATGGTTCTCATAAGCGTGAAAAATCTGATCTACAATAGCAAGGGTATATTCTGGCCCAGAGAGATATAATCTAACCTAGGCCATTTTAAACCCGGGTATATTCTGGGCCTGGGGTTAATCTGGAATGTTACACCAGTCCAGATTATGTCTGTCAATTTAAGTGCTCCTGGACCGCGAGTAACCCTGTACACTTCAGCTCACTCCCTATCTACTTTGGCTACAAATATTATTGAGTTTTAGATATGCAGTTCAGTTATTTCCATTTTATACGTAATGTACTTTTCATGCACTTTTCCAAGTATTTTCTCATTTGTTGTGTTTGAAGCACCATCTGCTGGTGAAACGTATGATTTATGTAATTTTTAGTGATGAGCGAGTACTAAAATGCTCGGGTGCTCGAAGCTCGGGCCGAGCATCCCAAGATACTCGTGTACTCGGCCCGAGTAACGAGCCCAATGTTATCCTATGGGAGACACGAGTATTTTTATGAAATGACTGCCGGCTGCCTGGAAAAACCGTAAAAATGTCACAAAAGTCTCAGAAGAGTGCTGAAATGACATGGCAACACCATGGGGAAGACCCCTGGAAGCATTTCTCACTCAAAAGTTACAGATGTGAACAATGTTGTCCGAGTTTCACGCCAATTTTACGGAGTGTCCAGAAAACCTTCCAAAATGACACCAAAATGAATATTTAGGGTGGAAATGTTAAGGGCACATACCCAATAGTGAGATACAGCTGGTGTATGTTACTTTTTGTGATTACATGAAAGATTTTACGTGAAAACATTGTGCGACACTCCGATGACCCTGACAAGAGACGTACATGAAGCCCTGTCTACAAATAAAGTGCCCATTTTGAGGAACTGGGTCTATTGTAGTATCTTCCTTTGCAAGGGCAGTCAAAAATTGGGAGGTTCACCAATGCCCCTGGATACAGACATGCAGGATGGCCTGTAAACAAGAACTGGGTGTATTGTAGTATAGCCCTTTGGTCAGGGCAGCCAAAAATTGGGAGGCTCCTCTTTGTCCCTGGATGGAGACATGCAGGAGGGCCTGTTAAGAAGAACAGGGTGTATTGTAGTATAGCCCTTTTGTCAGGCCAGCCAAAAATTGGGAGGTTCAACAATCACCCATGCATACAGACATGTAGTAGGGCCTGTAACCCTCAAGTGGGTGTATTGTAGTAGAGCCCTTTGGTCAGGGCAGCCAAAAATTGGGAGGTTCAACAATCACCCATGCATACAGACATGTAGTAGGGCCTGTAACCCTCAAGTGGGTGTATTGTAGTAGAGCCCTTTGGTCAGGGCAGCCAAAAATTGGGAGGTTCAACAATGACCCATGCATACAGACATGTAGTAGGGCCTGTAACCCTCAAGTGGGTGTATTGTAGTATAGCCCTTTGGTCAGGGCAGCCAAAAATTGTGAGGCTCCTATTTGTCCCTGGATGGAGACGTGCAGGAGGGCCTGTTAAGAAGAACTGTGTGTATTGTAGTAGAGCCCTTTGGTCAGGGCAGCCAAAAATTGGGAGGCTCCTATTTGTCCCTGGATGGAGACATGCAGGAGGGCCTGTTAAGAAGAACTGGGTGTATTGTAGTAGAGCCCTTTGGTCAGGGCAGCCAAAAATTGGGAGGTTCAACAATCACCCATGCATACAGACATGTAGTAGGGCCTGTAACCCTCAAGTGGGTGTATTGTAGTATAGCCCTTAGGTCAGGGCAGCCAAAAATTGGGAGGCTCCTCTTTGTCCCTGGATATAGACGTGCAGGAGGGCCTGTTAAGAACTGGGTGTATTGTAGTATAGCCCTTTGGTCAGGGCAGCCAAAAATTGGGAGGTTCAACAATGACCCATGCATACAGACATGTAGTAGGGCCTGTAACCCTCAAGTGGGTGTATTGTAGTGTAGCCCTTAGGTCAGGGCAGCCAAAAATTGGGAGGCTCCTCTTTGTCCCTGGATCGAGAGATGCAGGAGGGCCTGTTAAGAAGAACAGGGTGTATTGTAGTAGAGCCCTTTGTTCAGGCCAGCCAAAAATTGGGAGGTTCAACAATGACCCATGCATACAGACATGTAGTAGGGCCTGTAACCCTCAAGTGGGTGTATTGTAGTGTAGCCCTTAGGTCAGGGCAGCCAAAAATTGTGAGGCTCCTCTTTGTCCCTGGATGGAGAGATGCAGGAGGGCCTGTTAAGAAGAACAGGGTGTATTGTAGTAGAGCCCTTTGGTCAGGCCAGCCAAACATTGGGAGGTTCAACAATCACCCATGCATACAGACATGTAGTAGGGCCTGTAACCCTCAAGTGGGTGTATTGTAGTATAGCCCTTAGGTCAGGGCAGCCAAAAATTGTGAGGCTCCTCTTTGTCCCTGGATGGAGATGCAGGAGGGCCTGTTAAGAAGAACAGGGTGTATTGTAGTAGAGCCCTTTGGTCAGGCCAGCCAAAAATTGGGAGGTTCAACAATCACCCATGCATACAGACATGTAGTAGGGCCTGTAACCCTCAAGTGGGTGTATTGTAGTATAGCCCTTAGGTCAGGGCAGCCAAAAATTGTGAGGCTCCTCTTTGTCCCTGGATGGAGAGATGCAGGAGGGCCTGTTAAGAAGAACGGGGTGTATTGTAGTAGAGCCCTTTGGTCAGGCCAGCCAAAAATTTGGAGGTTCAACAATCACCCATGCATACAGACATGTAGTAGGGCCTGTAACCCTCAAGTGGGTGTATTGTAGTAGAGCCCTTTGGTCAGGGCAGCCAAAAATTGGGAGGTTCAACAATGACCCATGCATACAGACATGTAGTAGGGCCTGTAACCCTCAAGTGGGTGTATTGTAGTGTAGCCCTTAGGTCAGGGCAGCCAAAAATTGTGAGGCTCCTCTTTGTCCCTGGATGGAGAGATGCAGGAGGGCCTGTTAAGAAGAACAGGGTGTATTGTAGTAGAGCCCTTTGGTCAGGCCAGCCAAAAATTGGGAGGTTCAACAATCACCCATGCATACAGACATGTAGTAGGGCCTGTAACCCTCAAGTGGGTGTATTGTAGTATAGCCCTTAGGTCAGGGCAGCCAAAAATTGTGAGGCTCCTCTTTGTCCCTGGATGGAGAGATGCAGGAGGGCCTGTTAAGAAGAACAGGGTGTATTGTAGTAGAGCCCTTTGGTCAGGCCAGCCAAAAATTGGGAGGTTCAACAATCACCCATGCATACAGACATGTAGTAGGGCCTGTAACCCTCAAGTGGGTGTATTGTAGTAGAGCCCTTTGGTCAGGGCAGCCAAAAATTGGGAGGTTCAACAATCACCCATGCATACAGACATGTAGTAGGGCCTGTAACCCTCAAGTGGGTGTATTGTAGTGTAGCCCTTAGGTCAGGGCAGCCAAAAATTGTGAGGCTCCTCTTTGTCCCTGGATGGAGAGATGCAGGAGGGCCTGTTAAGAAGAACAGGGTGTATTGTAGTAGAGCCCTTTGGTCAGGCCAGCCAAAAATTGGGAGGTTCAACAATCACCCATGCATACAGACATGTAGTAGGGCCTGTAACCCTCAAGTGGGTGTATTGTAGTATAGCCCTTAGGTCAGGGCAGCCAAAAATTGTGAGGCTCCTCTTTGTCCCTGGATGGAGAGATGCAGGAGGGCCTGTTAATAAGAACTGGGTGTATTGTAGTAGAGCCCTTTGGTCAGGGCAGCCAAAAATTGGGAGGCTCCTATTTGTCCCTGGATGGAGACGTGCAGGAGGGCCTGTTAAGAATAACTGGGTGTATTGTAGTAGAGCCCTTTGGTCAGGGCAGCCAAAAATTGGGAGGTTCAACAATGACCCATGCATACAGACATGTAGTAGGGCCTGTAACCCTCAAGTGGGTGTATCGTAGTGTAGCCCTTAGGTCAGGGCAGCCAAAAATTGTGAGGCTCCTCTTTGTCCCTGGATGGAGACGTGCAGGAGGGCCTGTTAAGAAGAACAGGGTGTATTGTAGTGTAGCCCTTTTGTCAGGGCAGCCAAAAATTGTGAGGCTCCTCTTTGTCCCTGGATAGAGACGTGTAGGAGTACCTAAAAACATTTTTCCCATTGAAAAGGAGCGGGTCTCCTGTCGTTGTAATGCCCATTCTAACAGAATGGGCTAAAAAATTTACCACTGCGGGTATACCTCAAACAAGAGCCTAACTATTCTAACGCTCATCATGGTGTCACATGAGGAGAAGGAGTAGCAGTCCAGCGATTAGCCAAAGTACGGAAGTGTGTACCCATGGGTGAGTGGAGGTACATGTCAAATTCAAATAACAAAATAAAATTCAGTTGTCATTTGCTGGTGGTGTGGTGAAGTCTGGCCCAATCCAACCCTTGTTCATCTTGATCAGAGTGAGCCTGTCCGCATTTTCAGTTGACAGGCGGGTGCGTTTATCAGTGATGATTCCACCTGCTGCACTGAAAACACGCTCTGATAAAACGCTAGCGGCAGGGCAGGCCAGGACTTCCAAGGCGTTGAGAGCCAATTCATGCCACGTGTCGAGCTTGGAGACCCAATAATTGAAAGGCACCGATGAATCTCGCAGTACAGTTGTTCGATCAGCAAGGTACTCCTTCAGCATCTGCCCGAACTTAGCATTTCTGGTGGCACTACCCCGCACCTCAGGGGCTGTGGTACGTGAGGGGCTGAGAAAACTGTCCCACATCGTAAAGGCAGTTCCCCTGCCTCTGGCGGATTGGACTTGTGCCCCTCTCGGCCGTACGCCTTGGTTGTCCATCGAATCCTGACCTATGCCGCTAGCGTTTTGTGAGGGGAAGGATTTCACAACTTCCGTGACTATGGTCCTCTGAAACTGCAGCATTTTGGCTGACCTCTCCGCCTCAGGAATGAGAGACATAAAGTTCTCCTTGTAGCGTGGGTCTAAGAGTGTTGCCAACCAGTACTGATTGTCGGCCAAGATGTTCTGAACGCGAGGGTCACGAGACAGGCAGCTTACCATAAAGTCAGCCATGTGCGCCAGACTCTTAACAGCCATCACATCAGTATCCAGACCAACACGATGACTGAACATGCTGTCCTCCTCCTCCTCCTCCTCCTCCTCATCTCCCCTGTCCTCTGGCCAGCCACGCTGAATCGAGGGTATGACTGGTGTGCATGTCATATCCCCAATTTGGCCTGAGAGTTGCTCCATGTCTTCATCCTCCTCCTCCTCCTCCTCCTCGTCATAGTCCTCCACTACACGTTGTGTTGACATGAGGCTGGGCTGTGTGTTTTCACCCACACCCACTACAGTTTCTTGCTCTAAGTCATCGCGCTCTGCCTGCAATGCATCCTCTTTTATTTTCAGCAGAGACCGTTTTAGAAGGCAGAGTAGTGGTATGGTGACGCTAATAATGGCGTCATCACCGCTCACCATCTTGGTGGAGTCCTCAAAGTTTTGGAGGACGGTGCATAGGTCCGACATCCATCTCCACTCCTCAGGTGTTATGTGTGGAGTTTGACCCATTTCCCGACGGCTTAGGTGATGCAGGTAGTCCACAACTGCCCTCTTCTGCTCACGTATCCTGACCAACATGTGCAGCGTTGAATTCCAACGCGTGGGGACATCACACACCAGTCTGTGGGCCGGAAGACGCAAACGGCGCTGAAAGCTTGCAAGGCCGGCTGAAGCAGCAGGTGACTTGCGAAAATGTGCAGACAGACGCCGAACTTTTACCAGCAGGTCAGATACCTCCGGGTATGACTTCACAAACCTCTGAACCACCAGGTTGAGCACATGGGCCACGCATGGAACATGCGTCAGCAGCCCTCGCCTCAAAGCTGCCACCAGGTTCCGGCCATTGTCACACACGACCTTT
The DNA here is from genome assembly GCA_033576535.1 of Allobates femoralis. NCBI lineage: Eukaryota > Metazoa > Chordata > Amphibia > Anura > Aromobatidae > Allobates > Allobates femoralis. The sequence goes on from JARQOC010000003.1 coordinate 425,577,741, forward strand.
CCTGGCTTTAGGTTCAGAGGTGTGAGCCAGTGATCTGCCTGCTGTTTCAGAGCTGTCCACACCTCTTCTGCATTGTGGGGTTTGTCACCTATGCAGACTAGCTTCAGCACAGCCTGTTGCCGCTTTGCAGAGGCAGTGCTGCAGTGCTTCCAGCTTGGGACTGGTGTGGAGGGTACAGTGGATGAGGATGCGCAGGTGGAGGAGGAGGAGGCTGAAGAGCATGACATTCCGGAGCTGTAGAGTGTCGGTGAAACCATGACAGAGGTAGGGCCTGCTATCCTTGGTGTGGGAAGGACGTGTTCCGTCCCTCGCTCAGACTGGGTCCCAGCCTCCACAATATTAATCCAGTGTGCCGTCAAGGAGATGTAGCGGCCTTGCCCACAAGCACTTGTCCACGTGTCTGTGGTTAGGTGGACTTTGGCTGAAACAGCATTGTTCAGGGCACGTGTGATGGTGTTGGACACGTGGTTATGCAATGCGGGGATGGCACATCTGGAGAAATAGTGTCGGTTGGGGACCGAGTAACGTGGGACAGCAGCCGCCATCAGGTCGCGGAATGCGTCCGTCTCCACCAGACGGAAAGGCAACATTTCTAGCGCTATGAGTCGCGAAATGTGAGCATTGAGGACTGTGGCATGTGGGGCATTGGCAGCGTATTTGCGCCTGCGTTCAAATGTTTGCTGAATGGATAATTGAACGCTGCGCTGGGACAAGGACGTGGTTGATGGTGGCGTAATTTGTGCTTCAGCAACTTCAGGTGCAGGACCGGAGGCTTGTTCGCGACCAGCATGGACAGGGGATTGGCTTGCATGCACAACAGCCGAAGACGTAGCAGTGACATCAGCACGCACCGCTCCTCGACTCTGTGGTACTTCCCACAAAGTCGGGTGCTTGGCTGACATGTGCCTGATCATGCTGGTGGTGGTCAGGCTGCTAGTTTTCGTACCCCTGCTGATAGTGGCATGGCAGGTGTGGCAAATGGCCTTTTTAGAGTCTTCTGGAGCCAACTTAAAAAACTCCCAGACTCGGGAAGACCGAACATTTGCACAGGCACCTTGAGTCGTGTTGTTGTTCCAGGGAACGGTTGCCTGCCTTCTGCCTGCGGACGCACCCCTGCTTCGTACTGGCTGTTGTGATGCTACGCCTCCCTCCCCCTGTGCACTGCTGTCCTCGCTCTGCATATCCTCCTGCCATGTAGGGTCAGCTACTGGATCATCCACCACGTCGTCTTCCTCTTCCGCACCCTGATCCTCCCCCTGACTTCCTGGCAATTGTGTCTCATCATCGTCCACCCCTTGTTGAGACACTTTGACAACGTTCCGTTCGTCATAACGCGGCTGCTCAAATATTTGGGCATCTGTACATACCATCTCCTCATGACCCACTTCAAGAGGAGGTGGCGACAGGCCAGATTCTGCGAATGGATACGTGAACAGCTCTTCCGAGTGTCCTAGTGTGGGATCTGTAATGTCCGTGGACATGTAATCGGCCAGGTGGTAGGAAGGAGGATCAGGTTGGGAAATGTGCGGTGCAGTATCACGGCTACTGACAGTTGACCGTGCGGAAGACAGGGTGTTTGTGGAGGTGCCCATCTGACTTGAAGCATTATCCGCTATCCAAGTAACAACCTGTTGACACTGGTCTTGGTTCAACAGTGGTGTACTGCTGCGGGCCCCAAGAATTTGGGACAGGACGTGCGAGCGAGGAGATGTGGCCCTTTGTTGTTGCGAAATGAGTGCTTGCACACGACCTCGGCCTCTGCCTGCACCACCATCACGTCCACTTCCTTGTTCCTTGCCAACGCCCTTGCCAACGCCTTTGCGCATTTTGCCTGTATAGAGCGACAACTGCCTGGTGACTGTGGAGGTCACAGGAATTAGGATTTTAGTTCCCTAACCTGTATAAAGGTATGACGTACAACAGTGTGGTGACTGTTGAGATGACAAGAGTTAGGATTTTAGTTCCCTAACCTGTAGAAACGTATGACGTACAACAGTGTGGTGACTGTTGAGATGACAATAGTTAGGATTTTAGTTCCCTAACTTGTAGAAACGTATGACGTACAACAGTCTGGTGACTGTTGAGATGACAAGAGTTAGGATTTTAGTTCCCTAACTTGTAGAAACTTATGACGTACAACAGTGTGGTGACTGTTGAGATGACAAGAGTTAGGATTTTAGTTCCCTAACTTGTAGAAACTTATGACGTACAACAGTGTGGTGACTGTTGAGATGACAAGAGTTAGGATTTTAGTTCCCTAACTTGTAGAAACTTATGACGTACAACAGTGTGGTGACTGTTGAGATGACAAGAGTTAGGATTTTAGTTCCCTAACTTGTAGAAACCTATGACGTACAACAGTGTGGTGACAGTTGAGATGACAAGAGTTAGGATTTTAGTTCCCTAACCTGTAGAAACGTATGACGTACAACAGTGTGGTGACTGTTGAGATGACAAGAGTTAGGATTTTTGTTCCCTAACTTGTACAAACTTATGACGTACAACAGTGTGGTGACTGTTGAGATTACAAGAGTTAGGATTTTAGTTCCCTAACTTGTAGAAACGTATGACGTACAACAGTGTGGTGACTGTTGAGATGACAAGAGTTAGGATTTTAGTTCCCTAACTTGTAGAAACGTATGACGTACAACAGTGTGGTGACTGTTGAGATGACAATAGTTAGGATTTTAGTTCCCTAACTTGTAGAAACTTATGACGTACAACAGTGTGGTGACTGTTGAGATGACAAGAGTTAGGATTTTAGTTCCCTAACTTGTAGAAACTTATGACGTACAACAGTGTGGTGACTGTTGAGATGACAAGAGTTAGGATTTTAGTTCCCTAACCTGTAGAAACGTATGACGTACAACAGTGTGGTGACTGTAATGGTTTGAAGAGAGGATTTTAGTCCCTAACCTGTATTAAGGTAGTACGTACACCTGTCTGGTGACTGTTTTGATGACAACAGTTAGGATTTAAGTTCCCTAACCTGTATTAAGGTAGTACGTACACCTGTCTGGTGACTGTAATGGTTTGAAGAGAGGATTTTAGTCCCTAACCTGTATTAAGGTAGTACGTACACCTGTCTGGTGACTGTTTTGATGACAAGAGTTAGGATTTTAGTTCCCTAACCTGTATTAAGGTAGTACGTACACCTGTCTGGTGACTGTAATGGTTTGAAGAGAGGATTTTAGTCCCTAACCTGTATTAAGGTAGTACGTACACCTGTCTGGTGACTGTTTTGATGACAAGAGTTAGGATTTTAGTTCCCTAACCTGTATTAAGGAAGTACGTACACCTGTCTGGTGACTGTAATGGTTTGAAGAGAGAATTTTAGTCCCTAACCTGTATTAAGGTACTAAGTACAAGAGTGTGGTGACTCTAATGGTCACAGAAAAGCTTGGATTGCAATCTGTATCACCCTGCCTATATCCTCCTAGATTAGTCCTGAGAAGGACTGTTCTGGTCACTGGAAATCTTGGACTCCGATCTGGATCACCCTGCCTATGTCCTCCTAGATTAGTCCTGAGAAGGACTGTTGTGGTCAGCAGCAGTTTGCAGCCCTGATCCGGATCTACCTATGAGGGCCGCAAATCTGTCCCTAATCAGCAGCAGACACTCTCCCTACACTCACTGTCTGGAAGGCTGTGTGCCGAGCACAGCGCGCCGGGACTTATAAAGGCTCGGTGACGCTGTGCAGGCCGGTCAATCACTGCTATACCACAACTAACAGGGCTGTGGCATTGCAGTGGTCTGTCAGCCAATCCCTGCACGTGGGCTGGCTCTCAAAAGAGCGCCAACATGGAGAGATGACGACCACGAGCACAGCACGAGTATCGCGAGATTACTCGGTGCTCGGCGAGTCGCCCGAGTACAGTGATACTCGTGCGAGTAACGAGTAGTGCCGAGCATGTTCGCTCAACACTAGTAATTTTGCATTGTGTGTCCAAATATATTTATTGAAATTTTTATAAGGGAGTTGGGAGGGGTAAGGGATACATAAATATAAGAGGGATGGGTGGGGGGAAGGGAAGGGAAAAAAGAAAGACAAAACTATAGTACAAGAACAACATAAACAATCAACATACAATGTACAATTACAACAAACAAAAGGACTTGCATATAAGCATAATATAGTGAAATAATAACGTAGATATAGATATGATAAAAAGAAAAAGTTTACCAATAGAAAGGCATTATAAACAACTTGTTTAAACTTGTATACATGCCGGGCATTTTTACAAAAATCGTAATGTAAGGCAGTTAACTGTGTAGGCAGCATAAAATGATGTGATGTATGTTGGCCTATTTCAGGAAGGAGGGGGAAAAGGTTGAGATCCATACACCCCAGTTCTCGAGGAACTTGGAGAGTTTGTTGGCTCTAATTGCTAAATTATATTCATATGTACTGTGGTGTGTTATGCCGTCAATCAAATCATTTATAGTTAGCAGTTAACAAGATGTGTGAGACCAAAAATCTTATGTGTTTGGGTAAGTCCTCTACTCCTATAGAGAGTAGAACTAGCTGTGGTGTGCAAGCTATATGGATTCCTGTGGTATCCTTAATTAAGGTTTTGATATCCGTCCAATATTTGGTCAAGATGGGACAGGACCACAATATATGCGATAGGTTTCCCAAACCACCACATGTTCTCCAACATAGGGAGGAGTTAAGGGGATTGATGCGGTGTAGCTTAGTCGGGGTAAAGTACCACCTTGACAGGGTTTTATAAAAGGACTCATGAAGAGTGGCACAAGCACAGTTAGCATAAGTAATTTTGATAGATTTAGTCAGATTTTCTAGGTTTATGCGAATTCCCAATTCCTCCTCCCAAGATGTGATAAAGGAAAGTTTCGGTAGTTCTAATTCCTCATTAAAAATTTTATAAAGGTTATTAGTTTTCCAATCAGTTGTCTTCTTTGGGTTGTTGATGAGGTCCACTGCTATTTGTGGGAGGGTAAGTTTAGGTTTTATATTGGCCAGATGGTTAGATATGGTTCTCCAATTAGTGCGGTCGTCTCTTGTGAGGGAAAATTTTTCTTGAAGGGAGTGGAAGGGTAAGAGTGAGTCTCCACATATCAAATCATCCATAAATAGTATTCCTCTGGATTTCCAGGATGACAAATCTAACCGTGGGATCAGAATTTCTAAGGTATCCAGAGGAATCTTCTCAAGCGCCGTTTGGGGGAAATGAGTTGAAGCCTTGACAATCAAACTCCTCCACGCTGTGATAATCGCTTTAATTATGGGATGTCTTGGAGGAGGTATGGAGGTGTCTAGTAGGTGAGCAATGATCACCGCCTTAAGGATGTGTGTTTATAATGGAACCTTCAATGGATGCCCAGGGAGCGTCATTTGTATTAAAGAGCCATGATTGAGAAAGTTTGGTTATGGACGCCCAATAATAATTAGAAAGGTTGGGTACCCCCAAACTTCCAACTCTTTTGTGTCTTTTTAGGGAGATTTTTGCGATCCTCGGTCTCTTATTGCTCCAAATGAAGGATCTCAACTGGGATTGAAGCTTATTAAACCAGAGTTTTGGTATAAACATGGCTCTAATTATGTATAGAAATTTGGGGAGAAGTGTCATTTTGTAGGCTTCTATTCTACTTAACCAAGATAGTTCTATTTTGGACAGGCGCAGAAGGTCTTGGTGAAGTGAGTTAAAAAGGGTAGTTAGGTTCGATTGGACCAAAGCGGAAAGGGGTTTAGTTAGTTCAATTCCCAGATATGCAATTTTACTTTCCATCCAGGTAAATTCAAATTCAGTCTTGAGGTATTCCAGGAATGTGCTGTCCATATTAAAGTCCAAAATCTGTGATTTTGTAGTGTTAATTTTGTACAGTGACAAATGAGAGAATTTTTCGATGGTCATGGTTAAATGTCTAAGGGACTTAAGAGGGTTTGTGACTGTGAGTAGGATATCATCCGCGAATAAAGAGATCTTGTGTTGTTGGTGGTTGAGGGGGATTCCTTTGATGTTTATATTATCTCTAATGGAAGAAGTGAGGGGCTCTATAAATAAGGCAAAGAGAACAGGGGAAAGTGGGCATCCCTGCCTAGTGCCATTTGACAGGGAGAACTTTTGGGAGAGAAAATTATTTGAGTAAACTTTGGCCGTGGGGTTGGTGTACATTGACCCGATTAAATTAAGAATATTACCTTTGAAGCCGAATGTTTTTAGGGTGTGGAATAGGAAAGACCAATGAACCCTATCAAAGGCCTTTTCACTGTCTAGCGCTAAAAAGACCGAGGGCTGTTTTGAAGTTTCTATAGAGGTGATCAGGTCTACAGCTCTTCTCGTAGCATTCACAGTAGTGCGGCTGTAACTGCCCCGCGGTCCAGCGCCTCCGCCCTGCACCCTGTCCGTCCCTCTTCCCGTGCAGTTACCCTTCCTTCCCGGTTCCGGGGTCGGGGTTCCAGGTTGCAGGCCATCCGCAGGCGACCCCGGGGCTCCGGGGTGCTCCATCGCACACCTGCTGCTCAGACCGTCGCTCCCTGACTGCTGCCCCGCTCTGCTTCCCCTCGGTGTGTTCACTAGGGGGCGGGGCCGCTCTCTCTGTTACCTTTATAGGGCCAGCTGGCCAATTAGTCTGCCCCGCCTCCCGGCCAATCCCTGTAGGGCAGCAGGTATATAAAGTGTGCACTTGCTTCTGGACCTTGCCGGGGCAACTTCATTCATCCCGAGGTTGCCGGTCCTGGTCCTGTTGTATGATGTTATTCTGCAGTGTTTAACACTCATCTGTTTGTTCTTGTTGCAGTGTCGCTGTTCTGCCTCCGGGCAGCTCCGTGCTCTTTTGTGCCTCTCCTTGCTGTTCCGAGCTGCTCCGTGTCGCTCCGTGCCGCGTTACTATGGTTCCTTCGGACCGTCCTTGTGTGGTTTTCTCCCGGACCGGACTCCGTGGTGGTCGCAAGTCTCCGTGCTGTTTCCGTGCAGTTCCCCTGCCACTTATCCGGACCGTCCTGGTGTTGGTTCTCTAGCCTTCCTCCAGGCCAGCCTCCATAGTGTTCTTCATTTTACTACTTTTGTTGTTCTTTGGGTTTTTTTGCATTCTGTGTTATTCCTCTGTTTTTCTTTACCGCCTGAGGGTCGGTTTAACACGGGTAATCCCGCTCACAGACCTTCCGGAGCTCCGTGCTGGGAGCAAATCCCTGTATAGGGGTCAAGGCCTTCCCAGGCGTCTCCGGAGGAAGGAACTGTGAGGGGGCCCTGTGGCCTTCCCTAGGGGTAGACTCCTTGTATCAATAAAACCCTTTATGCAATATAGATTCTAGTCCGGTTCTCTCTCTCTAACCTGGTGTCGGCATCCGCTCCTGCAGCGGTCCAGCGGGTCCACGTCTCGTGCGCCCCTAGGGCGTGACAGATTTTGCCCCGGCCATGGACCCCGCTGACGCTAGGTTTGATGCCCAGAGAGAGCTTGCCGGCCTCCGCCAGAGTCATGACCAAATAGTGTCATTCATCCAGTCCTTGGAGGCCCGTTTAGGGTCTCTTCCTGCCTCTGACCCCTCTCTCTCCTCCCAGGTGTTTCGTCTCCACCAGGAATTGGACCACCAGAGGGAGATGCAGACCCGGTTGCTGTCCTTCATGTCCTCCGTTGACGACCGACTCATCAGCTTACAGAGAACGACAGAGACCTCGGGTTCCGTCTCCGCTCCATCCTCCGGAGTCCCAGCTGGTGCTGTATCTTATCCACGGCTGTGCCAGCCTACCAGGTACTCCGGGGACCCTAAGGCTTGTCGGGGGTTTATTAACCAGTGCCAACTCCATTTCCGGTTGCTACCCCACCAATTCCTGACGGATGAGGCAAGGGTGGCGTTTCTGGCTTCTCACCTCGAAGGAGAGGCACTGGCATGGTTTAACCCCTTGCTTGAGAGAGAGGACCCTATTGTGTCGAACCTACAAGCCTTCCTGGATACATTCCGTAGGACCTTTGACGAGCCCGGACGGGTAGCCTCCGCCACAGAGGCCCTCTTCACCCTACAGCAAGGTAACCTGTCTGTTGGCCAGTACGCTATCCGGTTTCGTACCCTGGCCTCCGAGCTCCGCTGGACGGATGAGCCCCTGATCGGTGTCTTCCGCCGGGGATTATCCAGTCGCATCAAGGACGAACTGGCTGTTCGGGATTTACCCAACTCCCTGGAGGAGCTCATCACCCTGGCTGTCCGGATCAATCGCCGCCTTCAAGAGCGGTCCAAGGAGCGGACACTGGAGAGGACTCAGGAAAGGCGATCTCCCCGCCTGGCTCCCACATTCCAGCGACCCCTTCTTCCGGCCCCCTCAGCATCCCAATCAGGCCACGAGTCCATGGAGGTTGATCGCACCCGCTTGAGTACCCAGACGAGAGAGGAGAGGATTACCCGGGGCCTGTGCCTTTACTGCGGAGGATCCGGTCACTTCCGTCGGCAGTGCCCCAAGCGGCCGGAAAACTTCTCCGTCTAGGTCAGGTAAGAGAGGCCAACCTAGGCGAGGGCGATTCCTCTCAACCTCTTACAATATCTATCCAGGTGAAGGTCGGCAGTCTACGCCATTCGGAGATGGCCTATCTGGATTCCGGGTCGGCTGGTAACTTCGTACAGTAGGAGACGGCTCAGCGCTTTGGTATACCCATCCATCCTCTACAGCATCCACGCTCCATCACTTCCGTTGATGGAAGACCTCTACGGGATTCAGTAACAAGCATCACAGGTGAGGTGGAGATACAAGTGGGAGCTCTTCACACGGAGCGTCTCACTTTCTATGTACTGCCGTCCCTTTCTCCCCCCTTCCTGTTGGGCTTGCCATGGCTTCGCGTACATGAACCCGTGCTGGATTGGCGAACCGGTGAAGTCTTGCGGTGGGGCCCGATTTGCCACAGTCAATGTCTTCGTCCCGTAAGCCCCGCTTGGACGCCTCCCTCTCCGGCAGCCTTGCCCGGTCTGCCGTCAGCCTACTGGTCCTATGCGGACGTCTTCGACAAGAAAGAAGCCGAGACGTTACCTCCTCATAGGCCGTACGACTGTCCCATCGATCTGGTCCCCGGGGTCTCGCTCCCCAAGGGGCGCATTTACCCGCTGAACCCGCCCGAGACCCAGGCCATGGCAGAGTATATTAAGGATAACCTAGCACGAGGATTCATTCAGAAATCTTCGTCACCCGCCGGAGCGGGTTTTTTTCTTCGTAAAGAAGAAGGACGGGTCCCTCCGACCGTGTATCGATTACCGGGGACTCAACGCCATAACGGTGAAGAACAGGTACCCGCTGCCCCTGATTCCCGAGCTTTTCGACCGGCTGCGGGGATCTCGGATCTTCACCAAGCTGGATCTGCGGGGGGCGTACAATCTCGTCCGGATTCGAGCAGGCGATGAATGGAAAACTGCCTTCAACACGCGTGATGGCCACTACGAGTATAAGGTAATGCCATTCGGCTTGAGCAATGCCCGTGCTGTATTTCAAGAATTCGTAAACGATGTCTTCCGGGATCTTCTCTATGTATGCGTCGTGGTCTACCTGGACGATATCCTGGTCTTTTCTCCCGATCTGCCCACTCACAGGCGAGATGTCCGGCGGGTCCTACGCCGATTGCGGGAGAACCGGCTGTATGCCAAATACGAGAAGTGTGTGTTCGAACAAACCGCCTTGCCCTTTTTAGGTTACATCGTCTCCGATACCGGACTCGAGATGGATCCAGAGAAGCTGTCCGCCGTCCTGAAGTGGCCCAGACCGGTAGGACTCAAGGCGATTCAACGGTTCCTGGGCTTCGCCAATTACTATCGGCAGTTTATTCCTCGGTTCTCGGATGTGGTTAAACCACTCACCACATTAACCCGGAGGGGGACGCCCGCCAAGGCTTGGACCCCTGAGGCCGAGTCCGCCTTTCTAACTCTCAAAAATGCGTTTTCTTCTGCTCCTGCTCTCCACAGGCCCATGGCGGATAAGCAGTTCTTCCTGGAAGTGGACGCATCCTCCTCGGGAGCAGGAGCCGTTCTCACCCAGAAGACCTCCACAGGACGCATGGTGACGTGCGGCTTTTTCTCCAAAGCTTTTACCTCCTGCGAACGGAATTACTCCATCGGGGACCGGGAGCTGCTTGCCATCAAAATGGCTCTGGAGGAATGGCGCTACCTCCTTGAGGGCGCAGTACACCCAGTGGTGATCTACACCGACCATAAGAACCTGGCTTATCTGCAATCTGCTCAGAGACTCAACCCCCGGCAGGCACGATGGTCGCTGTTCTTTGCCCGTTTTGATTTTCGTCTTCATTTCCGCCCGGCAGACAAGAATATCAAGGCGGACGCCTTGTCTCGGTCCTTTCACTTCGAAGACCAGGAGGAGGAGCCACGCCCCATCATCAGTCCATCCAGTCTCGGTATAGTAGCTCCTCTCCAACTATCTCTTCCCCCGCCAGGTAAAACACTGGTAGCCGAGGTGGATCGAGGACACGTCTTGACCTGGGGTCATTCTTCTAGAGTCGCAGGGCACGTGGGCATAACGAAGACCCTTCAGTTGATAGGACGGCACTACTGGTGGCCCCGGATGCGACAGGATGTCACGGACTTCGTTTCCGCCTGTTCCTCTTGTGCACGTAACAAGACGCCCAAGCGACTGCCCATCGGGCCTCTTCTACCTCTACCGGTACCCTCTGAGCCCTGGAGGCACATCGCCATGGACTTCGTCACCAACCTCCCGGTCTCCTCCGGTAACACAGTGGTATGGGTAGTCGTGGACAGGTTCTCCAAAATGGCTCACTTCATACCATTGCCTGGCCTTCCCTCTGCACCCCGGTTAGCGGAGCTGTTCTTCCTTCATATCCTTCGCCTTCATGGCTTACCGTCCCATATCGTGTCCGACAGAGGCGTGCAGTTCGTATCCCGGTTCTGGCGGTCGCTCTGCAAGAAACTCGATGTCACATTGGATTTCTCGTCTGCTTATCATCCGCAATCCAATGGTCAGTTGGAACGAGTGAATCAGGTGCTCTCCGGCTACTTACGGCACTACATCAACATCCATCATGACGACTGGTCCTCCCTGCTTCCCTGGGCAGAGTTCTCTTATAACAACCATAGCGGTGAGTCTTCGCATAACTCTCCTTTCTTCATAGTCTACGGACACCATCCAAGGATACCGACACCCGTGGCCATCTCAACCCCAAATCCGGCAGCAGAACAGGTGGCTCGGGACTTCACCCGGATCTGGACCGAGACGCGGTCTGCCCTGGAAAAGGCATCTAGGCGGATGAAGGATCATGCCGATAAACGACGTCTGGACGCCCCCCTGTTCCAGCCAGGGGATAAGGTATGGCTTTCTTCCAAGTACGTCCGTCTCAAGGTGCCGTCCTACAAGCTGGGTCCTCGTTACATTGGTCCCTTTGAAATCAGCCGGAGGATAAACGAGGTATGCAACCAGCTGCAATTGCCGCCTACTCTGCGTATCCATAATTCTTTCCACCGGTCTCTCCTCAAACCTCTAGTCCTCAACCGGTACTCTCAGGATTCGGGAGCGCGGCCCCCGCCGGTCTCGGCCTCGGACGTCTTCGAGGTCAGTGCCATCCTGGACATGAAGAAGAGGGGCCGTACCACTTGGTACCTGGTTGACTGGAAAGGGTTCGGTCCTGAAGAACGGTCCTGGGAGCCGGAGGAGAACATCAATGCTCCTCGCCTCTTGCGCAGGTTTCATGCCAGCCTGGTTCCGGGGGGGCGTGGAGGGGGGAGTACTGTAACTGCCCCGCGGTCCAGCGCCTCCGCCCTGCACCCTGTCTGTCCCTCTTCCCGTGCAGTTACCCTTCCTTCCCGGTTCCGGGGTCGGGGTTCCAGGTTGCAGGCCATCCGCAGACGACCCCGGGGCTCCGGGGTGCTCCATCGCACACCTGCTGCTCAGACCGTCGCTCCCTGACTGCTGCCCCGCTCTGCTTCCCCTCGGTGTGTTCACTAGGGGGCGGGGCCGCTCTCTCTGTTACCTTTATAGGGCCAGCTGGCCAATTAGTCTGCCCCGCCTCCCGGCCAATCCCTGTAGGGCAGCAGGTATATAAAGTGTGCACTTGCTTCTGGACCTTGCCGGGGCAACTTCATTCATCCCGAGGTTGCCGGTCCTGGTCCTGTTGTATGATGTTATTCTGCAGTGTTTAACACTCATCTGTTTGTTCTTGTTGCAGTGTCGCTGTTCTGCCTCCGGGCAGCTCCGTGCTCTTTTGTGCCTCTCCTTGCTGTTCCGAGCTGCTCCGTGTCGCTCCGTGCCGCGTTACTACCGTTCCTTCGGACCGTCCTTGTGTGGTTTTCTCCCGGACCGGACTCCGTGGTGGTCGCAAGTCTCCGTGCTGTTTCCGTGCAGTTCCCCTGCCACTTATCCGGACCGTCCTGGTGTTGGTTCTCTAGCCTTCCTCCAGGCCAGCCTCCATAGTGTTCTTCATTTTACTACTTTTGTTGTTCTTTGGGTTTTTTGCATTCTGTGTTATTCCTCTGTTTTTCTTTACCGCCTGAGGGTCGGTTTAACACGGGTAATCCCGCTCACAGACCTTCCGGAGCTCCGTGCTGGGAGCAAATCCCTGTATAGGGGTCAAGGCCTTCCCGGGCGTCTCCGGAGGAAGGAACTGTGAGGGGGCCCTGTGGCCTTCCCTAGGGGTAGACTCCTTGTATCAATAAAACCCTTTATGCAATATAGATTCTAGTCCGGTTCTCTCTCTCTAACCTGGTGTCGGCATCCGCTCCGGCAGCGGTCCAGCGGGTCCACGTCTCGTGCGCCCCTAGGGCGTGACAGCGGCCAGGGATGAATCCTGCTTGATCTGGATGGATGAGTTTTGATATAAATTTTTGAATCCTGTTTGCCGCTAATTTTGCTAAAAATTTTGTGTCAGAATTTAGTAAAGAAATTGGCCTGTAATTTTTGGTATCACAGGGGTCACCCTTTCCTTTAGGTATAAGGGTAATAACTGCTTCCAGCATATCGGGTGGGAGAAATCCTTGTGAGGCGGAAAAGTTGGCCAATTTGGTGATATACGGAGATAGAAGGTTTTTAAAAGTTTTATATAGCTCATTTTGGAAGCTATCTGGACCTGGCGATTTGCCCAGTTTGGATTTTTCAATAACTTCAGTTATCTCGAGGTTGGTATAATGAGCATTGAGTTCAGTTAGGTCCGAGTCATCAAGAGAGGGCAAGTTGAGTGTACTCAGGAAGTCCTTAATGTTTTGGTCGGAGGGTTCCAATGCGCCAGGGTTATCCTTGAGATTATAAAGGGAAGAATAGAATTCAGCAAATTGATCCGCTATTTCTTTGGGGTGTCTAAGGAGTTGCCTAGTGTTGTTTTTAATCTCCTTTATTCTAGATTTTTGTTTATAGTTCTTAATTTTTGCCGCTAACAATTTAGAAGGCCTGTCGTCAGAGAAGTAGTGTTTTGTTTTCAATAATTGGGTTACTTTATCATACTCTGACGAGAGGAAGGATTTCAACTCCAATCTGAGTTTAAAGATTTCTGCTGAGTTGTCGGTGTGGGGGTCAGAGAGTTGCGATTTTTCTAGGTTATGAATCAGATTAATCAGTTTATGAGTTTTTTCCCTGTTCTTCTGATTTAGTTGGGCGTTCAGCTGGATCATCTTGCCTCTAAAAACTGCCTTAAAAGCTGACCAAAGAGTGGGGAGTTGGATGTTTTGAGTATCATTTTCCTTGAAGTAGTTTGTGATGGTAGCCTCTATTTCTTATTTGTAAATCGGATGGTTATATAGGAGGCTATTGTTTCGCCACAACTTTTGAGACGATATTGCGGGGCCGATCATAATATTGAAAGTAACAGGGGAATGGTCTGACCAAGACCTAGGGCCTAGTTCAATGCTGGTAATTTTGGGGAGGGTAAATACCGAGGGGAGAACTAGATCAATCCTGGAGAATGACTGATGTCGCTTAGAAAAGTAGGTGAATTCGATGGAAGTTGAGTTAAGACAGCGAAAAGTGTCATATAGATCAGACTTGATCAACCAGGGCTCTAGTGATTCCAGATGTTATCTAGATTTAGTGGAAGAGTCTAGGGCTCCATTTGGGACCATATTAAAGTCCCCAAAAATTACTAATTCTCCCTTAGCGTTAGAGTCCACTGTTTTCATGATCTTGTTCAAAAAGGATATTTGTCCTTTATTTGGGGCATATATGTTTACCAAGGTGAAGAAGTGGTCGTCTAATTTACAAATGAGGATAAGATACCTGCCATTCGGGTCTGCAAATAAGGCGATTTGTTCATACGAGACCGAATTCCTAATAAGCAGGCCTACTCCCCACTTCTTTTTAGAGTTACTAGCTAATAAAACCTTCTGAAAATACTTATTCTCAAATTTTGGTAGCTTAGAGGAGGAAAACTTGGTTTCCTGTAGTCCCACTACATCTGCTCTAGAATCCTTGAGAAGCTTCCATAGGTAGTATCGTCTTTGGGGGGTATTAAGGCCAGTGACGTTTTGGGAAAGGAACTTAAGTGACATGTCCTACAATTAGTTTGAGAGTTAAGCTCGGAATATGGATAACTTTAAATACGTAAATCCTTTCTATTGTGAGTAAAGTAACCAAATAAGTGTACCTATTAACCAAACAATTTAGGTTCCAAAGTAAAGAAAAAAAATAAATTCTATGTCTAGTCCCTAAACGGAGGGAGTCTAAGTAAGACTACGATGCACTACCTCCTTAGGGGGCTAAAGTTATGGCTAAGTCCTCAGCCATAATTTGCTAGGATCTGTTTATTTAATCATGATTCCCAAGTCCTTAAGGGTCCTCAGGCCATCCTCAACTTCTGATAAGTTTATAAGAGTTCCCCGATGATGGAATAGGATTTTAGTGGGGTTAAAGCCCCATTTGTATTGGATTTTGTGTTTCTGAAGGATCTCTGTCAATGGAGAGAGTTTTTTTCTTTGAGTCATGGTGTCCCTGGATAAATCTGCAAAAATGTTGATGCTGTCGAACGGTTTAGGAGGGGATCTATTTATGCGTAAGTAGTCTAAAAATTGCTCCTTTATATGGAAAAAATGGAATTTCATGATGACATCACGCGGAATTTCCGGTTTAAGTGATTTGGGTTTACGGAGTCGATGGATGCGGACTGCTGTCATATCCAAGTCCGTTAAAGTGGGGATAGCACTTCTTAAAAGATCTTTGACATATGGGTGAAGCTGGTCATTTTTGATACATTCTGGAATTCCTCTAAATTTGAGCTTTTGTCTTCTATTCCTATCTTCCATATCCGTCACCTTGGATCTGAGCATTTTAAATTGTTCCGTGAGGTGACAATTTTCTTCCGACTCGTTCTTGTCTGTCCTGCGTGAGACCGAGTCTAGGGAAATTTGCAGTTTATCAAACTTTGCTTCTAGTTTTGAATCTAATCTAGAATCAAACGCAGTAAAAACACCTTTGAAAAAGTTCTGATCTATAGGGTGAGACCAATCAAAATCCTCCAATGGGTTAAAGCCTGGATTAGATTCTGTTTCCCTTTTCATGCGTTGTTTAGCAGGGCTACGGGTGGGGGAGGACTCGGTGTCTGCGTCAGAGTTATCCAAAATCGGCGGTTTCTGTGCAGAGGATTTTTTGGATGCCAACTCTTTCCTTTTTTGCTTAGGGGGAAGAGAGTCCGGGGATGGAACCTCGTCCATTGGGTCTTGTGGTTGGGACCAAGCGTCCTGTTGGTGTTGCCTAGGAGACCTAGAACAGTGCCTTGATGAAGATCGCGATTGTTTATTTTCAATTTGGGTAGATTTAGTTTTTGATGTGCCTGTTTTAGGAGTAGCCATATTTGTGAGGGCAAATGTTTGGAAGAGGAAGAGAGAATTTGCACGCACCAATAGGTTCTATTTGCAGTGTTAATCTGGTTAATAAATGCAGATGAGGGCCTCCGTGGTTATTTAAAGGGGGTCTAAATTTCTAACTCTGTTGGTTAGCTATATAATCTGGGTAATCGGGTACTAGAACCAGCACCAGATTGTCCAGGCGTAGGTCGGGGCTTTGTATTATATTGATCCCAAGTAGGAGAAGAGAAATCTAGGTCTATAAGTCTAAGAGGTGACAAGTCAGGTTTGATTATGGATGTATTAGTGATCTAAAGTCTTGATGTGCCGATGCTATAATCAAAGTCGGAGTGCGTCGTCTCCACTAGTGCCTATCGGGCACCGCCCGAGCATCAGACTTAAATTGTCATCAGATAGGACCTGGTCAGGTAAAGTTAGATCAGACCGCCCAACAGTTCTCAAAGAGCGTAGCCCTCCTGGAGTATCAAGAGATAATATTCTGTCAGAACCCGCCAGAGGTGGGTGGGTACCGGTTGTCCACCACAGCGGTGAATCTAGGAATAAGCCCAATGGCGGTAATGATCCCATTATTCTAGTTGGCCTGTATACCAGGCTAGTGTTTTCACCAGATACAACACCCCAGTGGTCCCAATGGAGCGCAATATTCGTTAATATGGCCAAGATTGCTAGCAGTAGTACATACACAATAGACAGGTTGACATGTGAGGGGTGCACGGCAATAGTTTATATCACCACTCACGCCTGCTGCGCAAATATCCAACCCAGCATATGTTTACGGCTGAGTTATACACCTATAAGGGGTGTATGTTCAGTTATTGGCAATAAGTGTAAGGTATAGGCAAAGTTCTATACAGTCTGTTAGCGATGGGATATCCTGTTTTGTATACAATAAAGCTATTCTCTTGCCACCCAAGAGACAGTTAGGGTGCTACCTCTTCCAGGATTTTAATAAAAGTTGCACAGCTCCGCCCCGAAGGGTTGTAGGAGTGAGCCAAGATAGTAGAGGCAAGAGTTCCCTATGCAATACCAAAACAGGGCACAGTATTAAGCTAGTTGCTAAGCAACAGTGAATCACTGCGATGACCTTACAGAGTAAACAAACTGCTTTAAAGCTGCTTCACAGAGTGAACAGAGCACCCTTTCACACTCTGACAAGTTCAAAGAGTAGTGAATATGCTTGATAGTATACAATATGCACCTCTAGAAAATAAGGTGTAATTCCGACAGTAATCAGCACAATGCCTCCATATCTTAATATATCGTTATATTGAGTCAATTAAGGTAGACCAACCTACTGGCCTTCCAAACTGCCCAGTAGTTGTATAAATGCAATGTATTGGGTAGGGGGACACATTCAGCTAGCTGCCCCTCCCCCACATACTGTCACAGTGACCCACACAGCGGCTCAGCCCAGTAAGGCACAGGAATTTATAACTAGAATAGAGACGGTTCTGCGGAGGAGAGCCCAGGAATTAAGTGATAGTTGTATTTATTAGGTAACTGGGTGCTCTATCCCCCAGCAAGCAGAGTATACCAGCGATATTTGAATAATATTTTAACTGATACTACCTCAGAGCCACTGCATTAGTTAACATCCAGAAGCACAGAAATAACCCCTCTGAGGGAGAGACAGCAGTCAAGATAAGAGAAAATAGTAGAGATTAATGGAGAAAGAAATAGATTAAGAGTGAGCTGTTAAGAGCTACTTTGTGGTTAAATATTGTGACTGTCACCAGTACAAGCAAAGTGTACTGTGTTAGTTGCTGGTATGCAGCCTACAAGCTTATCAGCAATCACGGTCTTAGCAGTAGTCACTAAGAAGTAAAGCCAAAGAGTAGCAGAGTTATTAGAGTTAAATGATGGGGGAGAGAATTGAAGACAAGGTAGAAGACAATGAGTTAGGTTGCATATTATAGCGGCCACTATTATAAGTAAGAATAGGTTAATACAAAGATAAAGAAGAAAGAGCAAATAAACAATAATCAAAGATCTGTACCACAATGTAGCTGAAATGAGTCTGCAAGAATCCGGTGACGCCTTGAGAATCCAAGGGGGTCAGTCCATCTGTGTGAGCACATCCAGCCGATGTTCCCAGTTGTCCTAGGCTTCCAAAGAGTCAGTTAAGCTTCCAGGCGATCAGGTTGTTCCCTCCTGAGTTGAGCTGGTGATGGAGCAGTACAGCAGTGTTAAGTCCATAGGAAACCTGCAGATCCCAGGAATTTACAGGAATTCAGAAGCCAGTCCTCAGAGGGTTAAAAGTACCTACGGTAGTAAAAGAGGAGATCCCTGCAGCATAAAACTAGGAACCACCGGTCTTCCCTAGCAATGTGCAGCTGAGCCTGTCAAAAAAAAAAGGAGAGAGGAGAGGAAGGAAGAAAAGGAGAGAGAAAGAAGAGGAAAGAAGAGAAAAGAAGAAGGAGAAAAAGAAAAGAAGAGAGAGGGAAGAAGAGGGAAAGAGAAGAGAAGAGGATGAAAAGGAAAAGTCCCACCAGTCTTCCACAGAAGTAGATCCCCGCTGCTGAGGCCAGGAGCCGTCGAGGAAACAGCTGAATCATTCAGTGCTGCTGAGAAGAGGAGCCGCCGACATCCACCGGAGCTATGTGGAAAGTCCCCGCCGGAGCTGTGAGGAAAGTCCCCGCTGAAGCTGCGGAGAGTCCCCGCCGGATCAAGAGGTCCAGGACTTGCTGGGAAGAAGAGGATGGTCCCGCTGGTCTTCACAGTGCAGACACCGCTTCAGGAAAAGAGAAAATCCCTGTGCTGCAGCTTGGAGCCGTCCATTCCCTCCAGGGGAAGCAGATGTAAAAAAGAGGGTCCAGGTCACCACAGAGCAATCCAGGAGATCCAAAGGGGACAAATCCAGAGATAAGGTCCAGTAGAGAGTCTGGGGTCCAAAATCCTGGGAAATGAGGCAATCCAAGGGTCCAGGATGGTCCAGGAGGGTCCAACAGGTATTTCCAAAAGGATCTTGTAGAGTTGGCAGGAATTCCAGCCCAAAATAGGCCGAAATCCTGTAGGTTTTGGCTGAAGAGCAGGAGCTCAAGTTAAGTGCGACTGCACTGCATGAGTTCCTAAGCCACGCCCCCGTAATTTTGCATTGTGAGCATTTAACATGTAAATTGAGTGTTATCCTACTGGCCGGTGATGTAGTCAGAAGGCTCAATAGGTGGAGCTACTCCAGTCTCTTGTCTAGATAGACAACAGGTGGAAATTCTCCACTTCTGGACAAGATGCCACAGGGAGCAGAGAATGCGTGGAGACTCCCTTTACCACAAGATTTCCTGGCAGGTCCCAAGGCCTAGAATCTGTGGCGCCCCACCGGTCTGGTCGTCACAAAGGGCTACTGCACTCATTGAACGGGTGTGGTATCCCAGCCCAAGAGGAAATGGGATGGTGAACCTAGGCCCGCACCAAACACACCCTAGGAGCCAGGGGACCATGAACGAACCCACGGGGAGGGCCCAGTCAAAAGGGGACAAGGGAAGAACAGGCGGTGGGAAGTTAGTTGGTAGCCGTGACTAGCTATGAAATTACCCAATGACTCCCAGTCTGTAAAACATTAATGCTATACATAATCTTTTCCATAAAACTACAAAAAGACTCTGCACCTTACTGTAACTACTTACAAGTACTGCATTTAAAGAATCTGTGTTCTTAAAGCTCCAGAATCTCAATTCCATGTCAGTATTCCATTTCAAACTGTATTGATCGTGGCATACCCACGTGAGACTGTGTAACATATACTCCAAATTGGATTCCCTCATTCCTGTTGACATAAAGACAACTGTTATCCCCAAGACTGGTGTTTGTGGTAATTCCATCGGCTGCGGATGCCACTTTGGGGTGGATAGCAGTGAACGATAATCTCCATTACAAGGCTTTGGCCAGGTTCACACATACAATCAGTTTTTGCCTTAAATCCGTTTTTGGGATCATTTTAGGCATTTTTGCGTTAATGCATGGTGCACTTAAGTGTGACTGCGTTTTTTAACAGCACATGCGTTTTTGTTTAGCATCCCAACAAACGCTGCATGCAGTGTTTTTGGGTGCTGTAAAAAAATGCATGCATTTTTTTTAACATGGGGCCCTATGGGAAATGCACGCATTAATGCATGGTACTTATAAGCACCATACGTTAATGCATGCGTTAACGCATATGTGTTTTTAAGAAAAAAAGGAGAATTTTGTGTACTCACCGTAAATTCCTTTTCTCTTAGCCTCTAATTGGGGGACACAGGACCGTGGGTGTTATGCTGCTGTCCACTAGGAGGCGACACTAAGCTGAATCTGCAAAAGAGTTACGTGGCTCCTCCTCTGCAGCATATACACCCTGGAGCAGGAAGTGCTTCTCCAGTTTTGTGCTAAAGCAGTAGGAGAATGAACAGAAGAATGACAAGAATCACAGTAAAATAAGGCCTGTTAAGGAAACAGGCAGCCACATAATAACAGTAAGGTAAAACCTGTAACCGAACAGGCAATTATGTAATAACAGTATAAGCAGGCCTGGAAAATAAACAGGCAACTATATAACCTCTCAGGAGTAAGATGAGAACCTAGTAACGGCCCGAAACGGGCAACAGGGTGGGTGCTGTGTCCCCCAATTAGAGGCTAAGAGAAAAGGAATTTACGGTGAGTACACAAAATTCTCCTTTTCTCCTTCGCCTCATTGGGGGACACAGGACCGTGGGACGTCCTAAAGCAGTCCCTGGGTGGGAACAGCAATGGAAAATCACTATTGATAAAAACAACAATGCACCTACAGGTGGGCTACTGCCGCCTGAAGGGTACAGCTTCCCAGACTTGCATTTGCCGAGGACTGAGTGAGAACACTAAAGCATTTGGTAAGCATGTGTCTGCTGTCCACTTGGCTGCCTTACACCTTGTTGCGCTAACTCCTGGGCGTAATATCTGAGTAGCCCAGGAGGCCCCCGCGATCATAGTAGAATGTGCTGTGCTCGCAACCAGAAAGGATACAGCACCAAGGAAGAATGGTGCTACTCTAAATAAGGAATAATATATAAGAGTAATACAATAGGCCCCTCGGATGGAGATAAGCCATCTGATCAAGTATTTGTAGAGCCAGACCTGCTTGCTGTGTTTATCCTTCTGGAAGAAGGAAAAAAAGAGGTTTCTAAAGGGAACTAGTCCTGGGCGCGTATATGCGTAGGGTCCTGACCAAGGTCTAGTAATGTAGAGCATTTCCGAACGGATGAACTGACGCGGGCTTAGCGCCGTCAGAAATATATATTCAGGTAGGTGGACAACAAAGGACAACCTTGTCTGGGTGGGAGACCAGAAAAAAAACAAAAATCAAAGAGTGGTTTACATGAAAACGCTGCAAATTTAAAGACTCTGCGGAGAGAGGTAATTGCTATCCAGAAAACAACTCCCTGTGTGAGAAGACGAAGGGAATTTTTCCTCATGGTTTAAAATGTGGTTAGTGTAAAGCCGTGAGGGCGAGGGTCAGGACCCCCGGGTCTGGTAGACTTTGAGAGGGAGGAACAAGTCAGCAGACTCCTTGAAGAAAAGATGTTAAATGAGGTCTGGTAGCAAGACATTGCCGAGAGGGACTGAAAAAGATTGAAACTTGTCCTTTGAGAGAACCTAAGGACAGGCGTGAGTGTAGGTCCAGTTGGATGGAACTGGAAATCCTTGGGAGGGAACAGTGCTAAGGTGAAAGACCACGAGAAGAAAAGAAAATGATCTTCCAAGTTGATGGGATATCTCGTCTGAAGGCGGTGTGCGTGCTCTGATTGAGGTTGCGACAATATTATGTGAACACCTGGGCCTCCAGGGTCACGTTGCCGATTTTAGAGCCGATGAATTATGATGGTAAGACGGCCTTGAGAGAGAGGGTCTGGACGATTCAGTAGGCGGCATGGTATGTCTGCTATGAGGTTTGCGAAATCGGCGTACGAAGCGCGATTGGGCCAGTGTATGGACGCAAGGATGATTTGCTGACAGTCCAGTTTGATTATTTTCACTACCTTAGGATAGTGGTAGCCTGGGGAAAATGTAGTGGAGTTGGAAGTGGGTCCAGTCCAAGATCAGGACTTCCGACATCCATGACTGTGGGTCGTGAGCCTGGCTATGAAGCTAGGAACCTTGGTAATGAGGTGTGACACTATTACGGCTACTTCCAGAGTTTTCCGGTGACGTCAGAGTTGTTTAAAGACATCTAGATATGGCAAACATATCCTGAGGCAAGCCCTTGGCGACGGAGAAACTATCTGTCCTAATTCCTCCATTGCCTGGGAACTGCGGGATTCGCTCTAGCGAGTCGACATATGCCACGGCCGTGGCATCGTCAGACTGCCTTCTGAAATGGCGAACCGCCAGAAGAAGGGATAAAATCTTCAGTGTTGGGAACCTCGCCCGAATCTCCCGAAGGTTGATGAGCATCGTTGACTCTGATCAGGACCAATTGTACCGAGTAGTGAGATGTAGGTACAGCGCACCTCATTCTGTCCGACTTTCGTCGGTGAATAGTATCTTTCAACTTGGTGGAAGAAATTACTTCCCCTGCGTACTAGTGAGTGGCTGAGCCACCACAGGGGATACTACATGGCTGGTACTGGAAGAAGACACCTCCTGATACGAGATCGTACAATGTTATCTCATGATGTGAGCCTAGATAACTGGGGAGGCCTGAGGAGCAGCTGAGTCAAGGAATAACTACCAGTGCTGCAACCGTGCTGTCACTGACCGTCATGTCAGCTCCGACAGGCTGAGGCGACCATTGAAGGAGAGTGCGGACTTCTAGTTGAAATGCCCATGCCTAGTCTTGGAAACATCTGACTGGTGCTTTGAATGTATTGGACTGGGTTCTGAAAATACTAGAGACTGTAGTGAAACTGGCGTAGACTTGTGGAGGATGACTAGCCAACCAAGTGTTAATAATGTGTTCACCGCAATAAAGACGCTGCGTTCTCAATCCCTGAAGGTCGTGCGTTGAGGAGGAAATCAACCAAGTATGGAAGAGTGACGACGTCCCTGGAACGCAGGATACCATGATGACTGCCACAAACCTTGTGACCACTTAGGGGACTGTAACGAGTGTGCACGGAAATGCCACGCTGAGGAATGGTCTTTGCACATTGTAAATATGATAAGTGGCTGCAAGGAGAACAGGCGGGTAGTCGTCCTGTATATCTAAGGATGCAAGACATTCTCCGTGTTCCATGGAAAAATTATAATGGAGCGGAGGGAGTCCGTGCGGAAAAATCTGTCCCAGGTGAGTTTGTCTAGCTGAGGCAGTCTAGCGCGGGACGAAGTGCACGTTCTTGTTTAGGGACTACAAGGTAATTGGAATAGAACCTTTAAACCACACTGTGTGTGTAGCACAGTCATAGAACCCTTAAACACGCTCTGCGTGTAGCACAGGCATAATGACTCCCTGAATTAAGGGGGAGCCCTAGCTTGGAGGGTTTTCTGTGATCGCTATATGTGCGTTGATCGAGGTTGTGTCGATCTAGACGAGGATCCGCTACATGAATTCCCAAAGGTTGGAATCTGGATTGCTGACTGCGAGCGAGGCACCGTCTGGTGCCATGCGACTGGCATCCTCAAGGTATGGTAGCAGACACTGATGCCTGCTGTTGTGTTCTGTTCAGCAGAACTGTGTCCCTAGGGGGAACCCTGTTTCGGATAGGTTACCGCACGAACATGCCATGGAGTCCCAAACCAACAAAACTCCCTTATGGTAAATGGGGTGCTGAGAGCCCCATGAGTACGGTCTTGTGTCCTTTCAGACACAGTTTAATCGTTGAAGTATCGACATTTAGATTCCTTTGATGGAACGTTGATTTAGGGTTCTACCAAAGATGCATAAAAGTCCGAGTCTGGGATTTGGATTGCGAAAACCATCAGACGTCGGAGCCATCATCCTGCTGCATGAAAGTTTCCTAGAAACTGCGATATAGCTGCAGACGTAATGACTGTGTATTTAGATGTAACATTATGTGCTCAGACAGGTACTTGCACCATTGGCGGTTGTGCCTAGTGTGTCAACCGCACTAGGCAGAGGGACTCCGCTCACTGGGTGAGAGTCATAAGAGGTAAAAACCTCCAATGTGGTATGAACATAGGCGAAGTCGTGTCCTTGTGACGACACAGAATAAACACAATACATCCATAGGGTATTCAGTGGATTACGTGTTCCCTGTGCGTACTGAAAATAGTCTGACACCTAATTTCTTCACTGACATTGTACAGTAGCCCGGTATGTTGGTTAAGATCTTGTAGGGCACGGTACACTCATTGATGTGAGTGAGGGCAGCACCGTGCTGCAGCAGTTTACAAAATTGAAAATTTCACAGAAAAAAACTGTATTCACAGCCGCACAGAGTATTTCAGGACAGAAATATGTCGGTCTGCCCACTTTTGTACTGGCCCTCCTATTCCTGTGGGAGCCAGAGGGATGAGAGAGAGAGAACAGCAGGGAAAATCCCTGTCCTTTCTGTAAATGCCTGGACACATGGCACAGCCTGTCAGACATGGTATACAGGGGGAGAGGAAGCTGCAGCAGGGAATTAGATCCCTGCTGGCTTTCCTGGATCTGCCCCACAGCCTGTCAGTCTGGTGTACAGGGAGAGAGGAAGCTGCAGCAGGGAATATATCCCTGCTGGCTTCCCTGTATCTGCCCTACATCCTGTCACACTGGTGTCCAGGGGAGGGGGGGCAGAGAGCTGCAGCAGGGAAGGATCCCTGCTGGTTGACCTGTATATGCCCCCATAGCCTGCTACACTGTTGTGGCATTCTGCCTCACAGTGTTTGTGCCCCCGGTGTAATGGCGCCCAGGCTGCATTTGGCGCCGTCAGGAGAAGGAGGGGGCGGGAACCTGAATTGGCGCGCAAAACGAGCGCTCAGAGGAACTTCCCGCCCCTCTCTGATGCCGCCCCGCGTCATTTGACGCGATCCGGAGGGCGGGCGGTGGGCGGGGATAGGCGGTGCCTTCCACGCTAGGCCTGAAGCCGGGGCCTAGCGTGAATTGCGGACCCGCGGATGGCGGGGGGGTCGGCGCGGTGGTCCGGAATCCATCCGGAACCTCCGGTCTGGCAGCGAGGGGGGCCATGGATCCCTGCCACCCCAGGTACCGTGCTGCCTGCTTTTGAAGGGGCAGCATAGGTGGAGCAGGGTACCTCTTTCCCCTGCCTGTGCTGAGGGAGCTGTGCAGGGAGAAGGGGAGCAGGCTCTGTCCCAGGTCCTTGGAAGGAGTGCAGGGCTGAGTGGGGCTGTACCCGGACCCCACCGGGATCCTGGGGAGATAAGTGCAGCTGCGCTTGTAAGCTGCGCTCCTGCAAGCAGCCATGTGCCTCAGCCTAATAGCCCACAAGGTGATTAGGGGGACTGCTGCAGAATCTCAGCCCAGAGTGCAGCGAGTGCTGCTGGTACCTATGGTGCCACAGCCTAATGACCCATAGGGTGATCAGGGGGCTTCTGCAGGCATCCATCTAGAGTCCCAGGCCAGAATGCAGCATGTGCTGCTGGTACATGTGGTGCCACAGCCTAATGACCCATAGGGTGATTAGGGGGTCGTCTCCGAGCCTGTGCTTCTGCAGGCATCCATCCAGAGTCCCAGCCCAGAATGCAGCATGTGCTGCTGATACCTGTGGTGCCTCAGCCTAAGCACCCAGAGGGTGATTAGGGGGACGTCATCTGGCAGGTAGTCCAGCTCTGGCTTCAAATCAGGACCCCGAGGGAGTGAGGAAGGTGGATGTTATGCTGGGCTGTCTCAACTTTAACCCAGCAACCCAACAGTGGGAGGCCGAGAAAGGAGTACGGCATATGTAAGGATTCTCAACTTTAACCCAGCGCCCCAACAGTGGGTGGCCGAGGAAGGAGCATGCCGGGGGCCACGCCGGACCCACTTTTCTTCATTGGAAGAAAAAAAGGATGAGGAAAAATAGAGAGTAAAAATGGTCGTGTGCCTCCTTCGACACTAAGCAAAAACTGGAGAAGCACTTCCTGCTCCAGGGTGTATATGCTGCAGAGGAGGAGCCATGTAACTCTTTTGCAGATTCTGCTTAGTGTCGCCTCCTAGTGGACAGCAGCATAACACCCACGGTCCTGTGTCCCCCAATGAGGCGAAGGAGAAATGACTAAGTCCAAAAATTTCCAAAAAACGTCCAGGACCTCAGTGGACACTATTGGCACCCTAAATAAAACGGATCCGTTTTATCGAGATAGCAAACCCTTCAAAATAAGTCTTGTGTCCTAGGTGAGTTTTCAAAGGGTTAACAGAAAGTGCTGGGTTTCATAGATCCACCGCGCTGACCTCCAGTGAAGACAAACAGAGTGATGTATAAAACTCTGTTTAATGGGTAATTTGCCTACCGGTTTCGTGATTTCAGTTATCACTTCATCAGGGCATCAAGAGCAGCAGTATTAACAAGATTTATATACACACAACAACATTATATGACTCCACCCTTCAATTATGATGGTGTTTCCTGTGGGAACGCCCCCTTCACACATGCAGGGTGGATAACATCTATTAAAAGACATATCAATAACAATAATTCATTAAAAACACCACATCTATTACAAAAACACTCTTCAATTCACAAATTAGATAGAAGAGAACCTTCACATATTATGACTGAGATGAGTTTTCAATTAACTTAAATGGCCAAGTGGTCTAATGCTTGCCCTGTGAATTTATAGTTTTGGAAACGCTGGATTGAATCCCCTGTGGATCATTGTGCATTTTTATACTATTTTTTAATTTTATGATTTAGAGAGGTTTTTATGCTTTCTTCATGTGTGGTGTTTTAATGTTACATAGATTATATTATTTTGTATTTATATGCCTTTTAATGGATGTTGTCCACCCAGAGGGTTTGAGGGTGGCGTTCCTAGTGGAGCTACCTTCATACCTGAATGAGTGGGGTCATATAACAGATATATCTTTTCTAACTCCCCAGTAGGTATGTTCTCCCTACATACACTTACTGAGTTTTTCTATCTGTATGAATGGCTTAGTGATCTAATGCTGACTTTATAAGCTTTTAGTTTTGGAGGTGCCAGATTGAATCCCATGTGGATCTTGGTGCATTTTTATCTAATTTGTGAATTGAAGAGTGTTTTTGTAATAGATGTGGTGTTTTTAATGAATTATTGTTATTGATATGTCTTTTAATAGATGTTATCCACCCTGCATGTGTGAAGGGGGCGTTCCCACAGGAAACACCATCATAATTGAAGGGTGGAGTCATATAATGTTGTTGTGTGTATATAAATCTTGTTAATACTGCTGCTCTTGATGCCCTGATGAAGTGATAACTGAAATCACGAAACCGGTAGGCAAATTACCCATTAAACAGAGTTTTATACATCACTCTGTTTGTCTTCACTGGAGGTCAGCGCGGTGGATCTATGAAACCCAGCACTTTCTGTTAACCCTTTGGATCCTTACTTTTGCTGGGCACCTGCTGCGACCATAAGAGAGAGCGGAGTTAGTTGGTTGTGACTTGCACAACCAAATCAGGTGAGTCCTTCCACTAAAGGGGGGCACTGAGGATAATTGTACAAAAGGAAATTACTCTATGTGCGCTCCATTTCCCTTTTTATTCTAGGTGAGTTTTATCATCTTAGAAGACAAAAAGTGCAAAAGACTCTTCATTCAAAAGGGCTTGATCCTGCCCAATACCCTATATCCTGTTTGAGGTGAAAGGTTACATCAGATTCTATTTCCACGGTGAGATGCCAAAATTGTTCTTGATGCCTACCTATCACGCTTAGGAGGTGAGGGAATCAGGTAACTGAATGGTAAGAGGGGTAAGGGGATTCAGGGGAGCTAATATGACCCTTTCACTTGGTGTCCCTGCTCTTGGAGGTACCTCTGAAGGTGAGGAGGTCTGAGTCTCCACCCTGTTTTCCTGAGCTCCTGATTGGCCCTAGGCTGAGTGCCCCTACCTCCACCCACGGATCCGGAATCACAGCTACTCCCAAAGCAAGGACTTCAGCACAGCAATAAAGCATCTGCACAGCGCAAAGACCAAAAATAAATAACTCTATCAGCGGCGTCTGACAGAGGAGGGGGAAAGCTATTTAAAACCAGAGGGAGGGAATTCCAAGTGAGTCACACCCAAGCTTCACATCAACCCCTCAACCAGCAGCTGAACATATTAGTGAGTGCAGCTCTGGAGCACAACACAGGAGGCAAGTCAGGACCAAGACCTTCACATCCGTACCTCATGCAGCTCTTGAAAAAATGCAGACGCAACACACATAGCAGCATCCAGCAAAGTCGGCACAATCTAAGCGCGTGACACTACCACTATCAGTCTGGACACTTCAGCGAGCACAAAACTGAAGCCCCCATACACCAATGCTTCTATTGGACTGGGATGCGTGCAGACATAGAAAATCGGTGTAGTGAATGTTCAGCTGTGGCACCCTGCCAAGCAGGCATCACAGAGGGGTACTGCACCCGTAAAAGAGGTGCAGATACTCCAGCTGCAGGTGGATTATAGGATGGTGGGTAGTACCCATTAACCAGCACTCCCACACTAGATTACACGGTGGGAGGTTAACCGGGAGGGAATAAAACCACCTCTAGTGGGAACAAGGAGGTTTTTCGTTAGTTGGTTGAAGGAGGAGATGAAGGAAGAGGAAAGGGTTTGAGAAAGATCCCAGGAGCTGACAGCCAGTTTGGGAGCGAGGAACTCGAGGGAGTTTATCCCAGGCGGCTTACCAGGCACCGGAGCCCGCACCTGTGGGATACTTCAGGACCACAGAAAATCCTGAGTCCCATGGAGTCTACAATTCTCCCGAGCACCTGAACAGACCAAAGAGAGGGTGCCAGGCGCCGCTGAAGGAGCAAGCGGTTGGCCAGAGAGAGTTACCCGACGGCCGTGAGGGTGAGAGAAAGAGAAGAGGTCAGGCTGATTACAAGTCACCAGATTTCATACAACACACTTGGAAGCAGGAAGAAACAGACAGGGTTAGAGCAGGAAGAAAAACACCAAGGGTCCCACCATACCATCTGGAGTCCGCCTGCAGCCACCCGATAAGTTACCTGTCCTCACAACATCAGGAGTGCTGAACTGTAACTGTGTATGCATGCAAGTGACCAGTAAAGTACACGGAGGACAGTGACTTTTTGCCTCTGCCTGCATTTCTTCCAATTAACTTGTTTCCCCAAACAGGAACGCTGCCCCGGAGGTCTAGTCCTACCTGTGGAGGACTTTACCAACTTGCCGCTGTACCATCCACCTCTGGCGGACTGTGGCGGCACTGGTGCATCATCACCAGAAAATACAGGTAGCGTCACGACAAACTAGTACATAATCCCCTGTAAATATCAACCCCCCTTTTCAAAGATAGGCCCAGGACACGGGATCAGGTGCGGCCGCCATTCCCCGTGACACCGTTAACTCCTTCGAGGCCTGATACCCGAGTACCCCAAAGCCTGGGTTTGACACAGCTTGCAACCTCACCAAAGCTGGTAAGAAAGATGCCAGAGCTCCTCTTCATCCAATCCATTCTCAGAAACCAAATGAGCTAGTTGCTCTTGATCATGTGAAGCTAACACCAGCTTGTTCTGGTTACATATATGCCCTTACCATGGTGGACCACTATACTAAGTGGGTTGCTGCTGTACTAGTAAAATATCTCACAGCTTGGACTACAGCCATCATCGTCTACCATGAATATGTGAGACATTACGGTTGCCCTGAAGCAGTTCTCACAGACCGTGGACCTGCCTTTGAGTCACAATTATTCCAAGAACTCTACCAGTTCCATGAGTGCAAGAAGCGAAGAACAGCTGCCTATCATCATCAAGGGAATCGCCTTTGCGAGAAAGTCAATCAGATCTTAATCACTATGTTGAGTTAGTGGAACTCTACAACAATAATGTCCACTCTTCTTACAGGCTACTCGTCATATTACCTGATGTTTGGAAGACAAGGCCAGCTCACAAAAGATTGTGGTCTTGGAATCTAAGTTTTCGATGTGATCAATCCCCTGCCTAAAACTGATTGGGTCTCGGAGCATCAGTGAAGAATACGTGAAACTCAACAGATTGTAAATTACTGCATGGGTGAGGCTAACCGTCGACAGGAAGAGAGCTACAATCAAAGAAACAATGCTTCCCCACTTCAAATTGGAGACAAGGTATGGCTAAAGAAGTACTACCATACAGGGAAACTAAATTCATTCTGGGAAACAAAGCTATACACGGTTACAGCTATCTCATATCTTGAGTCAGATGTATATGAAGTGAAGAAACCTGGAATGGCCCCACAGACAGTGCACAGAAACCACATGAAGATATGTACCAAAAGGGTCTACTGGTGATGTCCATATCTTCTCCACAAGTCATGATGGTCAACACATCAGTTCCTGCCTTGGAACCACCACAAAGACAATCTATGGTAGAAGAATCCCTCTACAACTATCAATTTAGCCTTACATGCTATCAGTATGTTCCCGTCTCAGTTCCTGCCCCAGTTGCTGCTCCTTTGACAACTCCACCTGAGCCAGCAGACTGCATCATTCCTGCCCAAGAGGAAGATCAAGTACTGAGGCATTCAAAGTGAAACACAAAATGAATACTTACAACCTGTTACAGAGACTAAAAAGTTGTATCTTTTCCCATGTGTATATACACTGGGAAAAAAAGTATTTAGTCAGCCATCAAATGAGGAAGTTTTCCAACTTAAAGGACTTATCCGACCACAAAACTTGTTATTTTTAAAAAGCTAATCTGTGCTGAATTGTATTAAAAAAGCCTCCCTCAGCGTTTTTTTGTTTTCCTACCATCATTTCCTCAATTTCTGTGTTCAGTGCCTCCATGTTGGATGTTTGCATGCAGCATTTCATGATTAGGTAGCTTCCTGTGTTTTTTTCCTTCTTACAGCGTGTGCTGATCACCACCCCCTGTACACCCCTCTCTGCCCCCTCCACACTCCTCTCTGCACGCCCACTGCACCCTGATTAGCCAGGACTCTGCCATTCTCTACAGTGTCTCAGTGCTGCAGCAGTGAAGCTGTCCTGTGTCTTATTGATCAGAACTGAATAAATCTTATGCATTGTGCCCATTACATTACTCGAGTATATACGGTAACTTTGAAATAAAACTGTCAGTTTATCTGAGGCACTGACACTTTATATATTGTGCCAGCAAAAAAGCAAAAGAGCCTAATGATAATGATTAGGGATGAGCGAGTCCTAAATTACTCGGAATCGCTAGACCCGCACGAGTCCGAGCCCAGGACTCGCTACTCGTTGCGAGTCTAGCGAGTCCAATGTTAATGAATAGGGAACCGAGTAATAGCGAATAATGCTATTTACAAATCGCTGATGTGTCTCTGAAAGTGTGCGAGTCCAAACTCGCAGGTTTTTCTCTTATTTGGAGCCGATGATGGGAGGGGGAAGCGATTCTCGGGCACACACCATGCTGTAAAAGCAAACAGGAAACAACTCGCTCTGACAGACGCACACACAGAGCAATCCATTCCCCAGAGCAATCATGGCCGGCCGTGTCACTGTGAACATGCTGCGTTTGATTCCTCTGGTGGAGGCTCGGCCACTGCTATGGCTCCCAACAGACCCTGACTATGGGGATAACATCATGAGGACTACTGCCTGGAGAGAGATCGCCCAAGTGATGTTCCTTGCGTTCCATCTGAGTGGCCATGATGAACAGAGCAATATGAGTAAGTTAAATGAGTTCACCCGTTATATATTGGATTTACTGTATATATACTCGTGTATAAGCCGACCCGTGTATAAACCGACCCCCCTATTTTTGCCCCCAAAAACTGTGAAAACATATTGACCGCCATCCTGGTATACAGCGGCTATCACTGGTAGACAGCCCCCCAGCAGAGTATACAGCTCCCCCTGCAGAGTATACAGGCCCCCAGATGTGTATCCATGCCCCCATATTATGGTATACAGGCAGGGGCGGACTGGCCCAGGTGCCTGGGGGGCAATTGCCCCCCAGGCCGGTGTATTTTCCCCTATTTTGGGCCGCCTGGACCATGAAAAGGGCTGCCGCCCGCACGGCTCATGCGGCTGCAGGAGCATGAAGCAGCGCATGACCCCGAAGCAGCAGCCGGAACCGCAAGCTCCTGGCCGCGCGATGACGTCATCAGCGCGCGGCTGCGGCCGGGAGTGAGCGGCTGTGAGGAGCGAGAGACTGCGGCTGGGAGCGAGCCCTAGGAGACTGCGGGAGCTGCGGTGACTGTGAGGCGGCCGCCTGTCATCACCCCCCCCCACCCCCGTCCTCACCTGTGTCGGACCGGTGAGGGAGGGCTGGCACCCAAACTGTAGGGTGCCAGTCAGTCCCTGTATACAGGGCCCTCAGTGGGTCTACAGCCCCCCCAGCAGTGGGTATACAGGGCCCCCAGCAGTGGGTATACAGGGCCCTCGTGGGTATACAGGCCCCCCATAGCAGGGTATACAGGACCCTCAATGTGTTATCATGCGCCGTCGCATAGTTGCCTATATTTGGATGGGGTCACAACAGTACACTTAGTTTAAGGGCTGGTGCTCCTGGCTCTTACGGCCAGGGGGTTGGGTGTATATTAATACCACTAATGAGCAGAGTCTGGTGCCCGCACTATTACCTTCTCGATGCGTCGACATGTGACCTGCCTCATTTGTGATAGTGTCCACATGAGCTCAATGTCCGTAATGCTGTTGATGATGTTCCACACTGTCGTGTCACTGTGCCTTGTATACACATTACACACACAACATGAATAAAATGTTATTGTTGATTTGTACACAAACTTTTGGTGTTTCAAATATTACACATGTCTAAACCCGGTTTGAAATCATTTCACAGTTGACCATCTTCAAAAACGTTGGAGGAGCTGCCGCGATCAACATCGCAAACAATATCGCCAGATCGCAGAGGGGGACCTGGGAGCAGCTCCAGAGCTGATATACAAACACTATGACCGGCTGTCCTTCCTTGGACCGGTGGCCCGTATGCCAAGGTATGTGTCTGCAGCACTGTTGTCTACTATTATTATAATTTATTTATATAGCGCCATTAGGTCTCATGGCACTTTACATGAGGATAATGGTTAACTACAAAAAACAGTAAAGGAAGACAATCAGGTCGTACAGGTACAAGAGGAGAGGACCCTGTCCACGAGGGCACACAGTGTACGTATGAAGCTCTATAATGAGTATGCTGGTTTACATACCCACACTTGGGTTTGTTTCTGCCATGGTGCAACAGATTTCTATTACCTTTGGCAGTGATCCAGGACATACACATTTATATTCACATTGTGACGTTGGGACAAATAAGCAGGGTGGGCAGACACAATGTTCCGTGACCTCACAATTAGCTCTTATTGTTGGCATGTTTGTGGAACAAAGCCATGTTCTTCCCTGCAATGGCCTCTAAGGTGTGTGGCCTTGTCTGGTTTGCCTGTCGTAAGCATCATTTGTATGTGTTCCTAATGGCCTCCCTCCACTTGCATAAGGGCCACATACATCCCTACACGTTTAATTGTGGGTGTTTTTTAGGCTAAATAACGTTGTAAGGATATACCCCTTTTGCACTAAACTGTTTGTACACCATCCCAGATTGTTTACACAGTCATACACATTTCAGGACATACCCTGTATCACTACAAATATATGTGGGTGAGTTTGGCCATGGGTATATTTGTGGCTGCAAGGTGATGGTGTAGATATTAGGATCCACATGTGAATTTAATTGTTTTGTTGTTAACTGATGGCTACATTAAGAATCCTTCGAAAAACATAGTGTATTAATGCTGTATAAAATTAAACTTAAGGGGGCCATATTTTCAGTGCAACAGCCTTTTATGTACAAGGTCCTTTAGGAAACAAGAAGTTTGCCCTTGCTGTTCCCGGCTTTGTGTTCGGCCCCATTGGAATAATTGTAAAACTGTCCATCTGGGAATACCACCTTGTTTGGCACCAACGATGTGTGACCTGCTGATCAAAAACAACCCCATACTCTATGTCCATTACAGTCGTTTCAAAATCCAAGCCATATGTTTTGTGGGTTTTATTTACCAAGACATTCCTGATTAGCATACATGGCAGCAACAAGGAGTGTAGGCCACTAACGCCGAATGCTCATGTGTCACCTATGCTGCAGGACTCCATTTACTGTCTTGCTCACCTGCCCTATAGATGTGGGTTATGTGCTTTGAAACCAAGGCCGCCCACACTGCGTCTTTTACTGTCCATCTGATGGTAAGCAACCCTGAAGAATGTGTTTGCCTCTAAGTGTCAGGCTATAGCTTTGTCCACATAAAGTTACAACAAAAAGTAAATGCTATACTTGTGGCCACTAATGTGTCTTCAAGTGCCTAAATAGCTGTCCTGCCTAAGGCAGGGCACAGTGTAATTGGGCAGACAAATGGTTAAATTTCAAATGTAATGTCAAAAAATCGAGGACCAACACTACCCACACATAGAATATTGGTTGAGGCATGAGCCAAAATGTCCTAATTTATTGGCTGCAATTCAATCTTAAGGTCAACAATGAAAACACAGAATACACAGATGTGGGAGCCATGAACGAGGGTTGAGAAAGAAGTGGATGGAGATAGTGGCTGAATAGTCATTATTATATATATTGTATTATATTAAATATTATATTATATATATATATTGTATACGTTTGAACCCCTTCACTGGTTTATATAGCTGATGTAACCTAAAAGTTTGGTAAATTAAGTATGTCAAGTTAAAAGTGAAGTCAGGTGGACGTTTTTTTTCATGTGAAACATTGGTGTTATTGATCGTCTAGATTAGATGGGATGGGGGGGGTTAATAATGTGTGGAAAAATTATGTATTATTATGGAATTAGCAAACAAAGTGACGTATTCCTTTATGTTATGTAGAGTTGGTTATTCTTTAATAATAATAAAAAATATCTGATTCAGAACACACTGATACACAGTCAAAAAAGCGTGCAACTTAATGTTTGACCTATGTTTTTGTTTATAAATGCAATGCATTCACCAAACTTTTTTGGCCTTTACCCACAGAGAGGTTCACTACCGCAGGCGCCGTGCACCACAACAGCTGCCTGACCAGGCGAGGGAGGCCCCAGAAGCCCCGGAAGTGGAGGACCAAGGCCAAGCTGGTGGAATACCACCACCGCCGCCACCACCAGCTCCAACACCACCACCGCCGCCACCACCAGCACAAACACCACCACCACCGCCGCCACCAGCAACAACACCACCACCGCCGCCACCAGCACCAGCACCAACACCACCACCACCGCCGCCACCAGCACCAACCCCAGCTTTGGGGCATGTCCGGCCGCCAGAGGAGGTTGTTGCAGGGCCAGAAAATCGTGCACAAAGTAATGCTGACTTTGCCCGCAGTCTCCTACCGTTCTTGGATGACATTCCATTCGAGAGACGGCTGCGGGCATGGTCAGCCATACATATTGTCATCGATGCATGTCGGCCTCCAAACCACCCT
This sequence comes from Allobates femoralis, assembly GCA_033576535.1. Lineage (NCBI taxonomy): Eukaryota > Metazoa > Chordata > Amphibia > Anura > Aromobatidae > Allobates > Allobates femoralis. The sequence goes on from JARQOC010000003.1 coordinate 425,612,930, forward strand.
GCCCAGGTCTTTTCATATTTGGAGGGGTGGCAGCAATCTGGTGCAAACATTCTGGACAGGCAGACACCACGGCGGGACAGCTATGTGGCAACACAGAGGCCGTACCAACCTTTCTGGCCAACCCACATGCACCTCCCAACCCAAGGCCATTTTGAGAGACCGGCCCAGGTGACCCAACCTACAGGGTTACAAGCAGTGGGGGAGGCTATCCATGGGGCCCTGGACCTCCTCCATGACCAGGGTGATGGTGGCGGTGTAGAGGCTACCCCACACAATCGTCCCACCTACCACCAGCTGTAGGTTCAACTTTTTTTTTTTTGTTTGTTAATGTAAATAGTGCATGTTTGCACTTTTTACATCTTTATTTCTGTTTTTTACGTTGCTTTTCGAAAGCTTAAAAAAAAACAAAAAAAAAAAAACTGACATCTTTGCCATTAAGGCATAATAATACAGATTTAAAAAAAAAATGCTTTGTGTCTGTCTTTTTTCAGGGAATGGATGTGTAGGTTGTTTTGTGGGAGCCTTAAAGTCATCATCATTAGCAAGTACTTTACGGCCTGCATGGCGCATGAGGGCACCTTGGTTAGTACGTGTAAAATCATTACTGCACATAGCAATGTTGCTAACAAAGAAATAGTGCCTGTGTTTGGGGGGGGGGTTACTTAATGACTCGGTATGTTAACAACACTAGGAACACAGATGCGAGAGGCTGGGACGTCTACTTGCAACACACAACGTCTATGCGTTATCTCCGTAGCGTAGAGTGGGACCCTTCGCCAGGCTACAGCAGGATCATAGTACAAGCAACGTCTTCGATGCAGGCATAGGCTTGTTGCCTCAAACAATTAGCCCAAGGGGCTGTTTGGCAATTTGGGTATAAATGCAGGCCTACCGGCCATGATAAGCTTGTTAGCCTGGGTGGCTCCAAAAATTAGCCCAAGGGGCTGTTTGGCATTTTGAGTGTAAATGCAGGCCTAAGGGCCATGATAAGCCTCTTAGGCTGGGTGTCTCCAAAAATTAGCCCAAGGGGCTGTTTTGCATTTTGGGTATAAATGCAGGCCTAAGGGCCATGATAAGCCTCTTAGGCTGGGTGTCTCCAAAAATTAGCCCAAGGGGCTGTTTTGCATTTTGGGTATAAATGCAGGCCTAAGGGCCATGATAAGCTTGTTAGCCTGGGTGGCTCCAAAAATTAGCCCAAGGGGCTTTTAAATGTTTGCTAACAGAAAATAAAGGTTGATTCCTTGTCAAAAGGTGTTGTGATGGTTAATGAAACCGAAGTTAAGGTATAGTGTTGGTTTAAGATGAAGCAGCCTCATTACCAGGTTGCAGGAACATGGTTACGCAAATCGTTACTGGTCTTGTACATACTGCTTGTACCAAAAAGACACAATATAATACAATGATTAATTATATCATATTGATGTTGAACGTGGCACTTCAGCTCTGAGTACTGTCGTCTTCAGGGCTCAAGAAGTCTTGTGAAATCCAGTTCCTATTAAACTTAATTAGAGTAAGCCTGTCTGCATTCTCTGGAGTAAGACGTGTCCTGGTATCAGTTATGATACCCCCAGCGGCACTGAAAACCCGCTCTGATGTCACACTAGCTGCAGGGCATGCCAGCACCTCCAAGGCATACAACGAGAGCTCTGTCCAAGTGTGGAGCTTGGAGACCCAGTAATTAAACGGGACTGCGGCATCAGTCAGGAAGCAGGTACTATCACTTAAGTATTCTTGTACCATGTTGGTAAGTTTCTGTCTCCGAGAGATGGTTACTGGAGCAACATGGCGCTGCAGGTTCGATGGCTTATTGAACATAGCCCACTTTGCGGACATCTTTCCAGCATCTCTTCTGGACAGCGTGGATGATTGTGCCCCGACCAAAGGCTGCTGTTGCACAGAGTTGCTACCTATGGGCAGAGTGTTGTCTGACGGTGATATTAGAAGCATATTATCCACAAGAACCCTCTTGAAATAGTCAATTGTCAAGCCACGTGGTGACTGAAACAGCAGCGAGGTGAATTTATCTTTATAACGTGGGTCCAGAAAGGTGGCCAACCAGTAGAGGTCGTTGTGCAATATGTTAATCACTCGTGGGTCTTCTAGCAGACAAGTCAACATGAAGTCAGCCATGTGTCCTAAGCTGCATAGAGTCATGTCTTCAGTGTCCTCAGAACGATGTTCAATACCCATTGTATCCGCAAAGTCTGTCTCCGCCTCCTCCTCTCCAGGCCACCCATGGTGGACAGACACAAAGCTGGGGTTGTGAGTACCATCTGGGTTGACATCGGCACCAACAAAAAATAAATCCTCTTCATCGTCTTGCTCCTGTTCCTCTTCAGGAGCCAATGTTGCCTGGTCATACTGGCTTTGCTGGCTAGGTACTGCGCTGTTTAAATCTGGCTCCATAGCCATCTGCTGGGCTCTCAATGCTTCATTTTTCTGATTAATGAGGGATTCTTTCAGCAGACACAGCTTGGGTATAGTGACACTGATGATGGACTGATCACCGCTCACCAGTTTTGTGCAGTAGTCAAAATTATCAAGAACCTCAGATGTGTCAGCGATCCACACCCACTCCATTGTACTAATATGTCGTGGCTGACTGCCGGTCTGACGGGCATGTTGCAACTGATACTCGGATATTGCCCTCTGCTGCTCATTGATCCTCGATAACATATGGAATGTAGAGTTCCATCGTGTCGGCATGTCACAAATGAGTCTGTGGTTGGGCAAATTCAATTGCTTTTGAAGCAATGAAAGTTTTCCAACCGCTGTTGACGAATGACGAAAATGTGCGCAAACTCGACGCACCTTCTCCAGTAGGTCAGATAGCTCTGGGTATGTACGCAGGAATTTCTGCACTACTAGATTCAGCACGTGAGCCATGCAAGGCACGTGCACAAGGTTTCCGAGCTTTAGTGCAGCCACTAGGTTACGACCATTGTCGCTCACCACGAGACCGGTCTGGAGTTGGAGTGGGGATAGCCACTCATCTGTCTGTTGCTTCAGACCTTTCAACAGCTCTACTGCAGTGTGCGGTGTGTGACCTAAACAGATCAGCTTCAGTAGAGCCTGTTGGCGTCTTGCTGAAGCACTGCAGCAAACCTCCCAACTTGGCCATGATGTTGAGGGCAATTGAGGATTGGTCGAGGAAGCGGAAGATGGTGTAGTGGACATATAGGATGATGCAGAGACCCTGAATGAGGTTGTGCCAGCTATCCGTGGCGTGGGTAGGATGTTTGATGTAACACTAACATCGTTTGGCACACTCTCCACAACGTTGATCCAATGCGCGGTGAGCGAGATGTACCGGCCCTGTCCTGAACTGCTTGTCCACGTGTCCGTAGTAAGGTGTACTTTCCCGGTTACAGCGTTGGTGAGGGCACGCTTGAGGTTGTTAATGACATGCTCATGTAACGCGGGGACGGCACAACGTGAAAAGTAGTGGCGGCTTGGAACCGAGTAGCGTGGTACTGCCACAGCCAAAAGCTCACGGAAAGAGTCTGTACCCACAAGCCTAAACGGCAACATCTCGACTGCTAACAACTTAGCTATCTGGGCATTTATTTTTTTGGCTAATGGGTGGGAAGAGTGGTATTTCTGCTTCCTTTCGTACAGCTGTGTCACTGATAACTGTAAGGATGTTGCTGACCGAGAACTGTCTGCACTCGTGTTCAGTCTCTCTGCAACCGCTGCTTGTGATGAGTACATATGAGCTGGACCAGCTTCAGCAACACTTGATTGTGACGGACGGATCTGAGTTACCGTGGCAGTCTTTGGGTCAGATGACACTGTTGTGGAAGGCTGCACTTTTGACCACTGAATAGGGTGCTGACCAGCCATGTGCTTCCGCATACTGCTGGTGCTCTGGTTTCCTTTCCCGTGGCCTCTGCTTAGCCTTGCATGGCAGATGGTACAGATGACCACATTTTCTTGAGAAGGCCCATCTTTAAAAATTTCCACACAGTGGCTGACCGACCTCTAGGCTTGACTGTACTCCCTGAGGGATTACTCAGGCCCACATTTGAGACATTTTGTCCAACAGTTGACAAATTTTGAGCCACAGTGGACACATTTTGGGCAACAGTGGTGACTCTTTCAGTTCTGGTGGGAGGAGTAGGCCTTGGTGCCTTTGTTGGTGGGACATACACACTTTCTTCCTCCGTGCTGCTCTGCTGGCTCTGCATCGCAACATTCCACGTGGGATCAGTTGTCTCATCATCAACCCCTTCCTCTTCTAAATCTTCCCGATAACAAGATTGATTTTGCTCCCCAGATGACAAGTGTGTCACTGTCTCATCATCATCATCCTCCAACTCCTGAGACGGTCTAAGACTTTGCTGAAAGACACGTTCATGTGGCCAGGGTGTCTCTAAAACTTGTCCATGATTGGACAATTCTTCATCAAGTATCTCATCTACTACGGAGTCTGGCAAACCGGATTCATGTAAAGGATTATATGTACCAAATAAGTCATCTGAGTGACCCATGTCTGTGTCAACATTTTCATGGGGCTGCTGTTGGTCTGAGGAACTGTGAAGAGGTTGTGGATTAGATGACCCAGCATGGTATGTACCAACAGTAGACACAGTGCTCAAGGAACCTTGAGTGCTGCAAGAACCTGTTGTTGAGGTCTTGTCTGCCAGCCAAGACGTTAGATGGTGTTCGTCTTCCGGCCTCAATACTCGTTTACTTTCCTGACGGGGAAAGTTAGACAGGAGGAACGATCGATCAATCCTCGTCTGTCTGCCCGAACTGGTGGATAGTTGGCCACGACTACCAATGCCTGTACCTCGTCCCTGTCCCTTAGCAACACTTTTTTTGGGATTTGGTTTTTTGGGTGACATTTTATAATTTCTGGTGGCTTTCTGGGGCTTGTAAAACAAGTAGCAGGTACTATTTCGTGAAAGGTACACACTAGAGGCTAAGATATTTTAAGACAGATGGAAGGTACCGTGCGAGCTGCAGGCAGGACACCTTACAGCAACGCACTGGCACAGGAAAAAAATTGTTTATTACGCAGAACCAGGCACAATTAGGCTGCGGTGCTGGCTGCGTGCAATGTTACAAGTACCGTGCGAGCTGCAGGCAGGACACCGTACAGCAACGCACTGGCACAGGAAAAAAATTGTTTAGTACGCAGAACCAGGCACTGTTAGACTGCAATGCTGGCTGCGTGCAATGTTACAAGTACCGTGCGAGCTGCAGGCAGGACACCGTACAGCAACGCACTGGCACAGGAAAAAATTGTTTAGTACGCAGAACCAGGCACTATTAGGCTGCGGTGCTGGCTGCGTGCAATGTTACAAGTACCGTGCGAGCTGCAGGCAGGACACCGTACAGCAACGCACTGGCACAGGAAAAAATTGTTTAGTACGCAGAACCAGGCACTGTTAGACTGCAATGCTGGCTGCGTAAAATGTTACAAGTACCGTGCGAGCTGCAGGCAGGACACCGTACAGCAACGCACTGGTACAGGAAAAAATTGTTTAGTACGCAGAACCAGGCACTATTAGGCTGCGGTGCTGGCTGCGTGCAATGTTACAAGTACCGTGCGAGCTGCAGGCAGGACACCGTACAGCAACGCACTGGCACAGGAAAAAATTGTTTAGTACGCAGAACCAGGCACTGTTAGACTGCAATGCTGGCTGCGTAAAATGTTACAAGTACCGTGCGAGCTGCAGGCAGGACACCGTACAGCAACGCACTGGCACAGGAAAAAATTGTTTAGTACGCAGAACCAGGCACTATTAGGCTGCGGTGCTGGCTGCGTGCAATGTTACAAGTACCGTGCGAGCTGCAGGCAGGACACCGTACAGCAAAGCACTGGCACAGGAAAAAATTGTTTAGTACGCAGAACCAGGCACTGTTAGACTGCAATGCTGGCTGCGTGCAATGTTACAAGTACCGTGCGAGCTGCAGGCAGGACACCGTACAGCAACGCACTGGCACAGGAAAAAATTGTTTAGTACGCAGAACCAGGCACTATTAGGCTGCGGTGCTGGCTGCGTGCAATGTTACAAGTACCGTGCGAGCTGCAGGCAGGACACCGTACAGCAACGCACTGGCACAGGAAAAAATTGTTTAGTACGCAGAACCAGGCACTATTAGGCTGCGGTGCTGGCTGCGTGCAATGTTACAAGTACCGTGCGAGCTGCAGGCAGGACACCGTACAGCAACGCACTGGTACAGGAAAAAAATTGTTTAGTACGCAGAACCAGGCACTATTAGGCTGCGGTGCTGGCTGCGTGCAATGTTACAAGTACCGTGCGAGCTGCAGGCAGGACACCGTACAGCAACGCACTGGCACAGGAAAAAATTGTTTAGTACGCAGAACCAGGCACTGTTAGACTGCAATGCTGGCTGCGTGCAATGTTACAAGTACCGTGCGAGCTGCAGGCAGGACACCGTACAGCAACGCACTGGCACAGGAAAAAATTGTTTAGTACGCAGCACCAGGCACTATTAGGCTGCGGTGCTGGCTGCGTGCAATGTTACAAGTACCGTGCGAGCTGCAGGCAGGACACCGTACAGCAACGCACTGGTACAGGAAAAAAATTGTTTAGTACGCAGAACCAGGCACTATTAGGCTGCGGTGCTGGCTGCGTGCAATGTTACAAGTACCGTGCGAGCTGCAGGCAGGACACCGTACAGCAACGCACTGGTACAGGAAAAAAATTGTTTAGTACGCAGAACCAGGCACTATTAGGCTGCGGTGCTGGCTGCGTGCAATGTTACAAGTACCGTGCGAGCTGCAGGCAGGACACCGTACAGCAACGCACTGGCACAGGAAATTTTTTGTGGAAAAATGGCACCAAAATTATTTGGTAGACTAGTGCCAAAAATAAGAAAAAGCTTAGGATTACAGCTCTGCGGAAAGCTGGGTGAACTAAGCTCTGAGGATGGTGCTGTATTCACTGTAAGGCTGCTCCTATCTCCCTTCCTTACAGTCCTGTACAGCAATCCTCCGTCCTGGTAGTTCTGAAAAGAACTTTTGGGTTATGTGTGAGGAATCTTGACTCCTACACTCCGTCCTGTTAGTTCTGAAAAGAACTTTTGGGTTATATGTGACTCCTACACTGCCTAACTGTCCCTAGATCTGCTCCAAGTCTCCCTGCACTAGGTCAGCTCTTCTCAGGAATGTGCACAAAATGGCGGGGGCAAGCCTTATATACTGCCTTGCCTGTCATAGATGACATAGGCATCACGATGGACAGCAGCCAATCATAGTCCTGACACAACCAAAAATGCTATGCCATTACTGACTATGATTGGCTATCTTCACAAGTTTTCTGACCTAACACGCAATGCTGACTAGTAACATAAAAGATTCTGGATTCGCGAGTCCCGAATAGAGAATACAGGACTCGGAATCGCAGACTCGCTAGGATTCGGACTCGTAGACTCGCTCAGACTCGCTGCTGTTTGGGGAGATTCAAGCTATATAGCGATGTGATAGAGCGAGTCTAGCGAGTCTAGCGAGTGAGAGAAAGTAAACTCTGACAAAACTAAGATTGCCATTTACTTGCATTGGACTCGTTACTGAGCGAGTATTCGCTAAAAGACTCGCCGATTACCGAGTCCAGCGAGTCCCTTAAGAATCGCCGAGTAACGAGTCCTAGCGAGTAGACTCGCTCATCCCTAATAATGATATCACAGATCATGAGCACTAAGGAGCCAATAACTGAATGTAAGCTTGCATTTAGGAGGAGCCCCACAATTGCACAGCTAGCACTGCAATTCCTGCCTTTCTCCCAGTCACCAGCCGTCAGGGGGTTAAAAACAACAACAATAAAAATTGGCTCAGCTCCCTGCAGAGAGCCGACACTTCTCAGCAACAGCAGTGAAGGATCATTCAAAAACAAGTCATCATTATTACACAAACGGGGTCCAGCAAGCAACTTCTACAGCAATGGACCTGAAAGTGCAAGGAGGGAAAAATTGGGTGAGAGCAGACACTGCATACAGAGCCACAGAGCCACTTGTCTGGGAGCTACTCGGTGTACCTGCAGTGTCCATGCAATCCTGCCTCAAACAGCTCCTCTCTACTTAGCACACATGGGCTAGGTTAGCAGAGGGGATTCGTAAAAGTTAAACAAGCAGTTTAAGCAGGCGCATTCTGAATAAACTCCGGGAAGTTTGTCCAATTCAATTAAAAAACTTCTTTAATGAGTATTACTGGTCTCTCTCACTACGCGTTTCGGAGTTCTAGCGCCTTCCTCAGGTGATCACCTGAGGAAGGCGCTAGTACGCCAAAACGCGTAGTGAGAGAGACCAGTAATACTCATTAAAGAAGTTTTTTAATTGAATTGGACAAACTTCCCGGAGTTTATTCAGAATGCGCCTGCTTAAACCGCTTGTTTAACTTTTACTAATCTACAAGCACCCCTGGTGAGCGGTGCAGAGCTGCTTCTGATAACACTGTGTCATTGAGGAGAATGGGGATCTAATAGCTAAAGCTCTCAAGGACCTGTGCTGATGTCAGACCGTGTGACTGATCACGTGTCAGCCTGAGACCTGGAAGCAGGGAGAGACGGCAGCTGCACGAGACGCAGCAAGGCTACAACACCTGGTTATGCTGGCAGCATAACCAAGACAGGTGAGCACCAACAATCCACCGACCCATTTTCCCCCACTGACCCCTGAAACTGCACCAGGAGCGCCCCTCTCTGTTTTTTTTTTTTTTAGCAGAGGGGATTCGGCTGTCACTCACGGTTACTGGGCTGTGATGCTGTGTACAGGGCGGGGGATAAGGTAATGCTGTGAGTCGGGACGTGATGTTGCGCCCCAGGGAATGGGGTACACGGGTATCAGGCGGCAGTGAGGGGGTTAACTTTGTCACGGGGAATGGCGGCCGCGCCTGAACCCGTATCCTGGAGAGCGGTGCTCTTGAAAAAGGGGTATTTACAGGAATTATATATAGAGATTAGTCATGACGCCACCTGCAGTATCTGGTGAGGGTTCACCAGCACCACTACAGTCCTCCGGAGGTCGGTGGGATTGCGGCAGTGATGGTATAGTCCTCCGCAGGCAGGACTGGGACCTCCGGGCAACGTAGTGAGGGTGAACAGGTTATAGCAGAGCTGAGATTGTGGAGGGAGAGTAGGAATAGTCTGTAGAGGGACACGGTGAGTAGGAGGAAAGGATGCACGCACACTGAAGAAGTCTCTTTACCTTTTTACTGGTGTTAATCAGGTAAATAGTCCAGGACACTGACGGGTGACCGGGCTGCACAGTGGGCTCTTACAGCAAGTGGGTATAAGGCCTCCTTCTCTTGTGAATTTGCTGAAGCACAGTCTATTATATCCTGACTTGCCTCCAC